>CM029368.1:12285293-12562793 GCA_017165825.1 Hepsetus odoe
TTCCTGTTATTTCTCTAATGAAGGCTTAACTCGGACTTTGAGTGTCAGGCAGCGAGATGGGGGAGGGGAGAGCTATTCAAAGCACCCTCAAGCTGATAGCAAAAGAAGAGGGTAAATTCTTCAAAAATGTAAGCTAAAAATACATTGGACTGAGACTGATTATTAATATTTAAACACTTTATGATAATTTATATGACCTGTATATCGCTTTGTAGGTCATTTGTCCAATTTTTATCATCCTGAAATGAATGAAAGAGGATTTTTTGAAGCATTTTCTGTTGACCTCAGTATTGGGTTCTGCTTTTGTAGGCTTCATAATGGAAGTTTATTTATATGTATTACACACATGCTCTAGTATGCCTTCTTTTTTATCTTAATTGATTAAAATTAATCTCAATGAACTGAGACCTATTGATTTCAAGCTAAGGGTTGTACTAGTGCCTTCTGACACAT
Source organism: Hepsetus odoe (assembly GCA_017165825.1). NCBI lineage: Eukaryota > Metazoa > Chordata > Actinopteri > Characiformes > Hepsetidae > Hepsetus > Hepsetus odoe. The sequence goes on from CM029368.1 coordinate 12,285,747, forward strand.
GGTTGGCATGAGAGTGTATGAAATTTGTATAGTGTAGAAAGCATCTTTCTGTGGAACATGAAGACGACTACAACTGCTGATGTGAGCTATTAACCTTGCGTTACCTGAGAAGAAACAAAGCACTTTTGTTGCTTGGAAACAGGAGGGCATTTAGGACTGAAGTGCATTGATTAGATCCTTTGAAAGATTATGCTGCAGCTTTTGTGTTGTGAATCAAGGACACACTTAGGACTGCTGAAGGGTTTGTAAAGGAGGGAGATCCAGTAGATGCTTGTTTCTCCAAAGCACTTTGGAATTAAGGTCATCTGAGTTTTACAAAGGGTATTATGTTTTGATGATTACTGGGGTCAAATGTATACTGATGTTAAAGGGAATACTGCTGTTGTTGCTCAGATACAAAATTTATAATGTATTAGATACTGTGGTAAAACCAAAAACCCTAAACCTTCACCCTCAAACTAATCAAATATTGAACAGCTTCAACAATTCATTGGCAGTCAACAAAAGGGTTAATAAAATTAATTACAATAATATTAAATCTAATATTTTTTTACAATCTTTATGGTCTATGGTGGTAAATTAAGCATCTTATGAAGACTTAACCTTTTGTAATACATGGGTTTTTTTTTTTTCCTCCTTCTCCCTTGTAGTGTAAGTATGATTTCTACTGGATCTGGAAGTGGAAGAAACACAGCTCTCCTCACTGGAGGCTACTGGGTGCACCGCTGTAAAGGTCATCAGCAGGTTGAAGAGCAGTCCAAGGAAATGACAGTGGAGGTAGCATACAGACATCTACATTGCAGCTTTGACTATTCTACCTGTTGCCAATGAATATCTGTTTTGTTTCATATTTGCCCTGGAATTACAAGTAGAAAATGTGTAATTTACTTTTGCTCTTTGTGATGTATATGCGTCTCAAGAAAAGGACTTTTCCATTAAAAAAAATTTTGCATGTGCCTGTTTGTTTTTGACTGAAGAGCAATAGCTCTGAGTGTCCTAGAAGATACTGCTGCCAATCGCATTATATTTCATATCTGTTTCCACAGGCAGAGAAGAAGCATAAAAGCTTTCAGGAACTTGACCGCTTCATGCACTACTACACTCGATACAAGAACCATGAACATAGTTACTTGGTGAGTTCTTCATCTTTGGGAAGAGTGGCTGTTTGGGTGGTTTTACTGATAAAACTAACCTTGATTAACTGATCACTGTCTCTTCTTCAGCTGGAACAGCGCCTCCTGAAAACAGCCAAAGAGAAGATGGAGCAGCTCAGTAAAGCCTTTATTGGACGTGAGTCACAATAGAATTTCAGAGGCCTCAGATTATTAACTGTTTTTTCACTTCTCTTTTCTATACACCAAATCATATTAGTGGAAGATTCAGTTTGTTCTTTCCACTCTCAGGAGGACTCACCTGACATAAATTCGTGAAGATGGGATTCAGAACTTCTCAAGACTAGACACATCCTTAAGTGCTCTTATCCCTACGGCTTCTTTTTAGAACCCAAAAGCACAAAGAAAGAAATATTTGAACTAATGCAGGTAGTGGTTTTATGCCATTCTGGTTTGGTCTCATGATGGAACATTTCTATTGATTGCTCAACAGTCCATTTTAAGTTAAAGTATTATGTTTACATTTATGTTTTCATGCAGAATGTTTTCATTGACATCTCATGTCTCACTCTCTCCTCCCCTTTCTCTCTACCTCAGACTGACCTGGAGATGGTGACCGAGGACCTTGCCCAGAAGGTGAACAGGCCTTACCTCCGCACCCCTCGCCATAAGATCATCAGCGCTGGCGTGCCCATCCAGCAAAAAAGAAGAGAGTTCCTTGCCTCTGTGGCACGAGAGTGTAGCCCAATGACTCTCCTGAGGCACCACAATCGAAGGTGTGTCCTGCAGTTTTTCCTTCATTTCACCTGTTAGCATTTATCAGGTACTGTTAAGACTGAGTGGGCATTTAGACCAGTTTGCAGTTCTATAGCAAAGACTTTGCTGGACTCTTTTGAAGTTTAAGAAGTTTGTCAAATTTCTCATTTTTTAAAAAATTTGATCATCTTAATGTATTGCCTCTCCTTTGTTACAGTTTTGCTGGTGGGACATGGCAATGGGAGTATCTAGGATTTGCCTCTCCTGAGGTGCGTGAACTACTCATATTTCTATTTCAGCTATTTAAGTACTTTTGCTTAGTATATATGCAAACTATTATGCAAAACCAATAAAGTGCCTGTAGCAGTCATGTGTCCTTGCAATGTGTGATGATGTTTTAGCATCAGTAGGTCACTATGTTTCATTCTGCATCTAAAGTTCCTAAGAGATCCATCAGTGCTGGGAGGGAGGGAACACAGTGAGAACTTTAGAGAAAGTGCAGGAGACCAGCAGGTACACGAAAACCTCTACCCTCTGACCCCCCCTTTAGATACTTGTTGCTATCAGCCTTTGTAATTGTTTAAATAGGTTTATGTCAGTTGCCTTTAAAGGTCTATGCAGAGTTTATTAGTACTGCTGCTAAATAGGGTAATATTATGTTGTTTTGTTCCATGCTGTGGACTAGTTATTAGACTTATTTGGTCGTTATTAACAGGCACCCTTGTCTGCTCAGTATCTGTGCCCAGTCTGCTTTGGCATGTCCATGTTACTTAAATTGGGCATATAATGTTGTCTGAATATAGTCCTTTTCATTGTATTCACGTAATTTGACAGCTATGACTCCCTTGTATCACTTATGAATGAATATACATAACCTGTGCTCTGGGGACATTCTTTTGGACTTTTGTGAATTGGAAATTAATTAAAGCCTTTATCCATCTCAGTTGCACTTTTTTGAACTATTATGGCTCACTGAATATTTTAAATCGTATCCTCTTGCAGGTAGAGATACTCAGGTTTCAGCACAGGCGGAGGAACAGGCAGCCCGAAGGGAGAGGAGACCTGCTTAGCTTGCACAGATCTCATGGCAACCTCCTGAACCTGGTGACACCAACACAGGCACCACAGGTATGCTCATGGTAGTGACTTTTAGTCAGCGTAAAGCCAAATGTTAGGAGGTGTTTTTTTGTGTGAAGGTTAAATGTGAAATAAGAGTGTTCCATGTTAACAGACCCTGAAGATGGACCTGGCTCGAGATATGGAGACACCATGGTACGTTTGCTGCTTAGCACTTCACTTTTTCTAACTGATCTTAGCTAAACTGTACAATGCATTCCTCTCATCACTACTTTCATGCGATTTGAAGAGGACTATGCCAGATTAGTGTGGTGGAAAAGCAGAATCTGATTTTATGCAGTTTTCATTTGTCTATTTAGTTAAGTCAAATAAACAATGAGCTTATGATGTAAATGAGGGATGTCTTTTAATTTACTCCTTTTTGAGGTATGACTTTTGTTCTTGGTGTCTCCTAAAATGCATTTACATGCTTCAAATAGAAACCTCTGTTTTGCCGTTAGGCTCTTGGCTCACTAGATGAAGATGACCCAAACATCCTTTTGGCTATCCAGCTCTCCCTACAGGAATCTGGTTTGGCCTTAGATTCTGAACCCCAGGATGTACTCAGCACAGAGGCCTCCCTTGGTGCCATTGGTTCCTCTCTGCCTTCCAGACTAGAGCCTGTCCCCCAAGCTGTAGAGCTTCCCGGTGCCTCACTTAGCAGCTCAGGCTGTTGGACCTCGGGGACAACCTTATGAGCTGGGTAACATCACCCAACGATTACACACCTGACCTGCAAGCCTGCACTGATAGGCCAGGCTTGGACCTTCTGCTGGTGCCAACCTGCTAGGTAACATCATGGCCTGGTTCCATGATACATGAACCCCCAGAATATTACATTGACTCCCTCCACCGCTGCTGAAGCTACCTCTGATGCTTCTGATGAGATGCTAAAAGCCCTCCTTCAGCCACAGGAGCGGGAACCCGAGGTAGAAAAGCTTGAGCACAGTCTCCACTTTCTAATTGGTAATGAAGAGCTGGAGAGGCCGGACCTTTTGGAGCTGGAGTGTGTGGAGGCCTCAAACCTACCCAAGACAGATGCAGACTTGGAAGAGTTGCACTAGAGTGTAGACCTCGGTAGCACTGCTCCTCACGAGAGTGACTGTGACCCGCAGCCTGCTGAACTGCCCTCAGCGTGGGAGGAACAAGAACACCTAGTCTGAAGATGGAGGAGCACGCATCTCCTTAACCCGTGTGCTTTTAATGTGGCCTAACACTATATGTATGATCAGTTATTGCAAAACAAAGGGGAAAGGAAGTGTGGGTGTCAAACCAGATAAGTGGGTTCAATGGGTTAAATGAACATTCCAGCTTTTTTCAGCGTTATTTTCCTTTGGTTGAATCTTGCTTCAGCACCTGTCAATTACCATCTGTTAAAAATGTGTTTGCAGAGACACATTTTTGCTATTTCTAAGTACCAAAACATATGAAAATTGAAGTCTGTGGTAAATGACCACACATGACTGTTTTGGCAGAGGAAGACTGGGGGGAAAAATGCTGGGTTATTCTTTAAAAGAATACAGTTCAGAGACGAGTAGTGAAACAGCGACATTCAGGGCTACTGCAATTGAAAAATTACCTCATTACAGATTTTTCTAAAACAAATCATTTTAGGGTCTTTATTCCAAATAATACTTCCTGAAGATTTATTTATGTGTTCATTTATTTATTTTCCAAAAGATAAAAACCATAATTCCTAAATGTGAAAGATTGCCCATGTGAATTTATATACACCAGTTTTTGTCTTTTTTAATCATTTTGAGATGCAATTTGCACAGAGCAAGTCTTGTGGTGATCAGTTCACATTTCATTTCATTCACTTTCATTTTCCCCACCATCATTTGTGTTTACATCATACATTTACTTCCACATGCAGACTTGTGGCAGTGTTTTCCTAAAAAGGAAGAGAGAAAGATTATGCACTCAGGTAATCTTAACCTACCCTGTAGTGGTGCATCGGTCATAATGGTGATGACATTTGTACCTACTTTGCTAAGATCTGTAGGTGTGTATGTGTATGTGTATGTGTGTGTGTGTATTATGTATATATATATATGTGTGTGTGTGTGTGTGTGTGTGTGTGTGTGTGTGTGTGTGTGTGTGTGTGTGTGTGTGTGTGTGTGTGTGTATGTGTTGCTTGTCCCTAAGATGTGTATAAGAGACAGTATATATATATACACACATACACACACACACACACACACACACGTTATCCTCCCCTGAAGTGACTGACTGCAAAACATTTTTCATCATTCGTACTGTATTGTAGAAATGCCTCAGTGCTGGAATACAGGCCAGACCTTTTCTAAATGTGCCAGCAGAGGCCGTTAGAACTCAGTGTGAAAAGCTGTCCATGTATTGGGAGACTAGAGTGATTTGTATCATGTAGTGTGCCTTTTTATGCCCTTCTCCTATTTATGTTTTGCTACATTTAAGGTTTAATTTACTTTCACCTCCTGATGAATTGGTTCTATTAATTCTATAATTTTTTTCAATCAAACTCAACCTTTCAATCAAAAAAATTTGCAAAAATGTTCTGTTTTCATGGCCTGTCCTGTTTTAAATCATTGCTTTGACTGACTTCTGTGTAGGTGTAATTTATATTATAATCTAAAGAGTTCAAGGTTTGCAAATGGCCTTTGAAATGTGTGTTTGACTAAATTGTCACAATACTGATATGCTTGGATCAGCCTTGAGATTTTGCTTAATTTTAAGCTTAATTTAATCTTAGTCATGGTGTTTCTTTAAAGGTTTAAACTCCATGTAATTTGATAAAAATTTGACCAAAAACAAAACCTAATAGAATGCAAGCAATCTGATTCCTGATCCACCCCCACCGGGTTACTTGATTTATATAAGTAGATGTGATAGAGGTGAAACTCAGTTCTGTTCATTAAGAGGCATATCATGGTGGAACGATGATGATGATGATGATGATGATGGAACTTTTTTTAATGTATTTTTCATGTCTTGAAGTGATAAAGGTGTTGCAGTCATCCTATTTTTTCAACTCAGAAATATCAATTATGACTTTCTGTGAATTTCGTGTGAGTTTTAAATTAGAATAACCCCAAATATGACTTTAAAAAGGCTTCCACAGGAGATAAAATTAGGTCCATTTTTATGCTAAAAATTATTTTGTATTCTGTTTTGTAAAGACCAGAAACATAAAACCATCATATCCTCAGGTTCTTATTTTCGTGTCTGCCTGATGTACTTTGTTTCATGTGTTTCTCTACCTGCCAGGGCGAAAAAGCTCTGATATAATAACACACTGTATTACAATGAAAAAACATACACAACATTGAAGTAGTCTTAATATGTATCTTATATCCCTCCTATTTATAACAAGTACCTAATATTAAATAGAAAGAATAGCAGAATTAGAAAATTGGACATGACTTTTTTTTTTTCCAAAGGATTTTTACTTATTCTGTTCCTTGTAGGGGCAGCGGTGGCCTAGTGGTTAAGGGAGTTGGCCCCAGATTGGAAGATTGGGGGTTTGATTCCCTCACCGGTTGCCCTGAGGTTCCCTACCGTCCCTGTCACTGCTCCCCAGGCACTTTCAATAGCTGCCCCCTGCGCATATGTTGCGCAGTGCAGCGTTTCACAATGACAAGGGTAGTCACTTTCACTTTTTTCACTTTACACAGAAAGAATAAAGGACAAAAGCAGAATGAATAAATCAGACATCTGAGAATAATTTGGAAAATTGCAGGCTCCTTATCCTGTAATAGCGTGAGAACTTTTTTTTTTTTTCAACCATTGACTTTGAATTTGCAATTTTGCACATTTAGAATCTCTTCTTGATCCATTCCTGGTTTAAAGGGGTCAATTTTCTGAGGTATAGCCAGTAAATGAATGTTCCAGGAAAGGTTTGCTCAGAATAAAAGACGAAAAAAGAATAAAGGTTGTGTTCATGTAATAATTATTTATACTAAGCTCCACCTTCATTCAGCATACCACAGAGTACGGATTCAGTAACCTGTTCAGGTTTTTGAGGGCGCATTGGCGTCTGCTAGTAAAGCGCGTGGAACAGGGACTTTTATTTTGAAAATGCAGATAACTTGCCCGGAGGAGGTCCGGTTTTGGGGAGAAGGGGGGTTGTGTTTAGTAGATGATGGAGGCCGGTGTTTGTTGTTACTCGTATGTGTTGCTAAAAGCTTTATTTCGGAGGCTCAGATTTCTAGACTTAATTTAGGAATATGTTCATATGCTAATCTTGCATACAGTGTAGTTAACAGGACAGAATTTCACTCTACAGTAGAGAGACACTGTCCGAAGCAGGAGACGGGCTGTCTGAGGAATAACAGCGTTGTTCAGAGCAAACATGCCGCTGGGCTTAAAACCGTGCTGTGCTGTTTGCAAGACCAACTCTTCGTCAATGTGGAAGAAGGGAAACCAGGGAGAAATTCTTTGTAACAACTGCACGTCTAAAAGCACCGTGGTCGGATGCTCGGGGCTTTCGGCCTCTTCTGCCGTGCAGCCGAATAATGGCGGAGGGAAACAGGTTTGAATAAACTTTATTTAAAAGGCTTTGTACAGAAAGTACACACAGAACGAGCAGAAAACTGGAATTATTCGGTCATTTTCCTTTCCTGCTCCCCCATGAAATCTAAAATTGTAATGGAATAAGTTCTGTGTCTGTCAGTGTTAAATACCCTCGAACACACACACACACACACACACAATGATAGTGTGTGTGTGTCACCAACATTTTACGCACTGCTGCTCTCCAGCACACACAAGTGCTAGTTTTGCTTACTGCAAAGAAATAGCGGCTGTTGTCTGCGTAGACAGAAAGACCATCTGTATTCTCCATCAACTCAAATTTGTCTTTGTTTACATGGTATTGAAAGAACATTTATCAAGACGTCAAGTGTACAGTGCTGTTCCAGTCTTAGGCACTAAAGCAAGTTCTTTAAAACTGCTTAGCCTGGAAAGTTTGTTCTTATTCATTCTAATTACACAATACGTTATTAGAACACATTCAATTAAATAAGTTGAGTGTGAAGCAGTCATGTCTCCTAGTAGTTGATATCTTATGAGCTGGTTTTAAGAACACATGTTGAAATACAGATTTCTCTTTGATGCACCGAAGCATCACACTGTACATTTCTATAAAACGCACCAATTACACAAACCAGCTACTGAACTAATTACACTGGGATGTACACAGTAGACATTACACAAGATTTTGAAGTACATTAAATTGATATAAACTGTATATATTTATATTTTTACACACGTGTTTAATTAATTTATAAATGGGGCGGGGGGTGGTCTAGTGGTAGAATACTTGGCTGTGGCCCAAGAGGTTCCAGATTCGAATCTCCAGCACTTCCACCATTGGGTTCCCTGAGCAAAACCCTTAACCCCGAGTTGCTCCAGAGGGACTGTCCCTGTAATCAGGAATTGGAATTCGCTCTGGATAAGAGTATCTGCTAAATGCCATAAATAAATAATTTAATATTTAAATATGTAAATATTTGTGTTTTTTTGAGTAAACTGGCATTTTCCTGCAGTAATTAAATGTTTACTGCCAAAATTAAAAGCTTTTCAAATTATTTTTCTGATCGGCCAGAGTTGTTCCTCCAGCCATATGGTCAAGAGGGCCAGTTCTGTCCTGGACTGCCCGCTCAAATCCATCGAGCAGGTATGGGAGGAGAGGATGTTGTCCAAACTAACATCCATCATGGACAACACCTCCCACCCCCTACACGAGACTGTACGAGCACCGAGCAGCTCGTTCAGCAGCAGACTGTTACACCCGCAGTGTAAAAAGGAACGCTACCACAGGTCAATCTTACCTGCAGCAATAAGATTACACAATTCAACATAGCATTACATGCTGAATATTACTTGTTTATTATTAAAATTATATATTATATTATTATATTATATATTATTATTATTATATATTATTATTACATTTACATTTGTTACTTGTTTGTTTATAATTTGTTTGTAACTTATTTATTACTGTTTACTGTGTATATGCTCATCTTTCCTTATCTTCATGTAAATATGGATATATATATATATATATATATATATATATAAAGATCGATCATTTATAGCTCTTGTATATGGATATATGGATGTTCCTTGTTTTTTATATTTTTCTTATTTTTCTTATTTTCTTTACATATATCTTTCTATATTTTTTCTGTCTCCTTGATAAAGAGCCCTGTAACACCCAAATTTCCCATTCTTGGGATAATAAAAGATTACCCTTGCATTGGGTTTTCATAAACAATGCTATGTGTTCCTTGTCTCTAGTGTAAATATGATACAGTATATCATATCATCATATATTATATATTCATATATAAGATCATATATTACTCCATTTTAATTAATGTTAATATTTTTTAATGAATAAATTCTATTTTTATTAATAAATCCATAACAACAATTAACTGTAGGCTTTTTGAATGCCTTAATATTCCGGGGAAATCCGCAAAAAGAATATTACGTTCCTTATGAAAATCTGTGAATAGCCGGGGACGCAAACGTGAAGCACAATATGGCAAGGGTTACTGTAACAGTTTTAAATATAGGGTTTAAAAAAAAAATGTTTGAACGTTGCAAAAATGACCTGCAGTCATTGTAATAAGATCACTGTTTTGAACAAGGACATTTCCCTTGAACCTGAGGATTTGTACATTGTTACACCCCTGATGGAATTTTTGCTCTTTGTTCTTAGTCTAAACAAGAGATCCACAGACGATCAGCACGCTTGAGAAGTACCAAGTACAAGGCACCTGCTTCTGAAAAGAAAGTCTCGACTAAGGGAAAAGGAAGAAGGCACATTTTTAAACTTAAAAATGTGAGTGGTCTCTGTAAAGAATTACCCATGTTGTTATGGTTGGCATATCTTTCAGGGCACGGGAAATAATGTTTTTTTTTTCCCCTTCTTTTCAGCCTATCAAAGCCCCAGAGTCTGTGTCCACAATCATTACTTCAGAGTCCATTTTCTACAAGGTTGACACTTTTTAAATTTCATTTCTAGACATTGTTTTAATGTTTGACTAACTTCAGTTGTTTCTTTTTCTTTAGGGAGTTTATTATCAAATTGGGGACGTGATAAAAGTAATAGATGAAGAGGATGGTAAACCTTATTTTGCACAGATCCGTGGGTTTGTTCAAGACCAGTACTGTGAGAAGAGCGCTGCATTAACTTGGCTAATCCCTACCCAGTCAAGTCCAAAAGATCTATTTGATCCTGGTACTTACATAGTTGGTAGGTTAATATTGAACTCTTATTCAAGCAAATGCTCATACCTTCAAACATGACTAACCAGTGTTTTTTTTTAACTGGTTAGGACCAGAAGAGGATTTGCCCAGGAAAATGGAATACCTTGAATTTGTCTGCCATGCTCCATCCGAGTATTTCAAGTCAAGGAGTTGTCCTTTTCCAACAATACCTATTCGCCCAGAGAAAGGCTACATTTGGACCCAAATTGGACCTATACCTGCAGTTACAATCAAAGACACAGTCAGCTGCAGTTAACTGTACCCTTTGGCATTATAAACTGAGTCCCAGCTATTGGCTATATGACATCATTGAGTACATCAGCATTGTTAGAATAATGCTCAATACATTACAAGCAAAATGTTCAGATGTTTTTGTTATTAATTTACTTCAATTTAACGCTCAGTGTCTTTTGACGGTCTTTTTAATGACATTATTATAATTCTAACATTTTAATACATTTTATAGGGAAAGAAGTATTCAGACACTATATTAAAATATACATGTTAATTAGGACAGTAATTTAGGTTCTTTATATTAATGTTGCCTAAAATCTTGCAGATTGTATCTGATGTCATAATTATCAAATTAACAAATTTAGTGAAGTACAAAGGTGGGAACATTTAGCAGATGACCCCAAACATACAGCCAAAATAACTTAAGGCTTAAAAAAGTGACCATAGCAGTGTGCTGACTTACTGAAAAATAACTGAGAAATGGAGAGATTTTGAAATTGAGTTGCTTGGAGAGACCCTTGTATCTTTTGAAGAACTGAATTTTTTAAGAGGAATATGCTAGCGTTAGTCCACAGTGCATAGGAAAGCTAAACCTTGAAACTGTAATTGCCTGTGATGGCTTTTTAATACTTGTTAGTTTGTAGTGTCTGAATACTTTTCCCTTTTTAAGCATATCTTTATGCTTATGGACATCTTATACATATATATGACATTGTGTGTAAATTTGAAGTGGATTTAGATATTAACCACAAACTTTTGCTGTGGTTAATGTGCCCTCCGACACCGCAAAAAACTTTTCAGAAATACTTTTTAACGTGTTGTCTTGGATGCTGTGTTGGATATTCTACTTTGATCCATGGAGGCCAAACCTTACGGCTGTCAAGATTGACAAGTGTTAGTTACCCAAGCAGGTCTTCAGTGGCTTTGTGGATTGTGGAGCCAGTGCCTAGACTGGTCTAGGGGCAAGTGATCTTGATGTTATGTCTGAGCAGTGTAAACCGGACATGTGTTTAAACCAGGAAAAAAAAAAGGCGTTTGACTGCTCTATACTGGGTGGACTGTATTTGTAAATATTACAAACTTTGTAAAAAAAAAATAAATAAATAAAAAAAAAGTTCAGAAAAAAAGTAAAAACAGGACAATAAAATATTCATAAAATATTTATTTTGGGTTGTCAGCAGTGAATCTTGATTGTTGGAAATTTAAAAAAGGTTTTCAAACAGTATATGAGTGTATACATTCATTGAGGTAAAATATTTTTGGCATGGCATAGCTTCAGTATTGTTGCTGATGTAACAAAACCTTATATTTCTGTTGTTCTAAAATTGTTTTTTAATAATTTGAATCACCAGCTACACATTGCTTCATAAAACCTTTGATTCAACATTCATTACCCTGGGTAAATTCGCTACATTCATTCGCTACGATACATTCACTTACATTAAAATTAAGAATGTTTTTCCTTCTTATGTAAAGTTACTTCTGAGGTGTCAGTTCTTAGCATCTTTTTTGTGTGTTAAAATCTCTGGCCACCCTTCTTACAGTTAGTTTTTCTTTTTTTGGCTGCCATTTTAACACATATTTACTCAAAGTTATCTACAGTAATTTTTCAGGCAGTTGCATCCAGCGCCTTTGATTTATGTATCTTCTATTTCAATGATTCCCTGAACTTCAAGCCCCATCATTTCTTCATTTACAAAAATGATTCTAAAAGAAAAGATGCTACTTTGATTGAACCAACCTTGAACAGTGTTTGGTTGACTATAATAATAATATTATTATTATTTACAGCAACAATAATAAAATTATTACTATATCGTCACCGTCATCATCATCATTTTTATTATTATTAAAGCCAAATTAACACTGGTTTGTCGGCGGTTTCTTTTGTTCTGAGCTGGTATTGGTTCAGAGATGGCTCTTATTGCGCTGGGATTGGCTAATAGTTCGGCGGACGGCGCTTGAATACGAATTGTTAGCCAATCGTGGCGCAGGGGGCGTGACCTGTACAATTATACGGGTGGGAAAATAACAGCGCTCTCAGCCTTCCACTCGCGTTTCTTCCTTAAAGATAAATCCAGGCCGAGCCTTACTATCATCTCTTTCTGCGTCTCTCTCCTACATCTCTGGACCACATGGATAAACTTCAGAGGGATGTGGACAATCCCGCCCTCTTCTGCCGGTCCAGGCAAAGAGGGTCCCTCAGTTTTTCCTAAGAGGATAATAGATTAATTATCATTTTTGTTCACAACATGGGCACGTTCCAGTCGAAACATGGTAAGATGTGTGTTGGCATTGTGTGCTTTCTCGCAGAAGTTCAGATCAGTAAGCAGTGATGGTGTGGAGTTGTGGAATAAGGTAGATGTATCTAAATGTAACTTTTCTGCACTTGTTTTCAGCGTGTAAACGCAGGGAGAGTCCAGAGGGTGAGTAACACACTTCCACTCATCCTCACTGACTGTGTGTCGCTCAGAAACGCTGTTGCTGAGAACATATTTCTTCTGTGTTAAGGGGGCACGTTTGCAACGACCTCACTGATCTTCTCCAGGGAGTCGGACACAACAAGAGACAAGCAGGTAGGGACTGTCCCACGTCCATCCTGGCATTACTTACCCTGATGAGATACATTTCCTGTCCAAATGAAGTGTCTCATGTGGAGACACTTCATTTGGGTGATCTCCACATTAAATGACTGTATTCCTGCTGATATCTGTTAAAGAGGAAAGTAGTAAGAGAGCATAGAGTGCAGTTTGGTGTCAATAACTACCATTTATAATAAAAAAATAAAATTTTATTGTGCAAACTCTGCCTGGTATCAAAGGACACTGGTGCTCTTTCCTTAGATGTGCACACATACACACAAATGTAGGAAAATTGTAAAGTGATGGACCTAAAGATCTTGTTTTCTTTGCCTCTCTATTCAGGAAAAAAAAAAAAAGCTCCAGACTAAAATAGGCTCTGCATGCAGAAGTCTTTTGCTCAGACCTAGATTTAATTCCCTCTCCCATTAACTGTTCACTGGTGCGGAGAACATGATATATCTCCAGCTAAGTCTGCAGTAGAAATTAGGCAGTTTTTGTGTATGTTTACCTCTCTTATCACTGAACTCTCGGTGGATCGGAGTATTCTGTTAAAAGTTCACCGTGTCTAAAAGCTGTCTGAATGGTGTGTAAAACAGAATGGTGCAATTTCCTGTGGATTAGGCCAGAACTTGATAAAGAAGGTTACTTACCTGGCTTTTTTACTAATAGATCACAGTAAGTGGCTGGGTGGTCCCACAGCATCTGTGTTCAAATAGAGCTCAAATAGTGTAATTTACTTATGTGCGAGACGTACATAAGCGTTTCATGGCAGCATTCTCTCTTTTGTTACACTTTTTAACTGGTGGTTTTTACACCAGGAATGCTGTGTGAAGCTCAAAACATTTCCACTAATGAATCAAATGGTTTTTTTTTTCAGTGCTGTTTCAGCTTCTCAGCCTGAATTCATTACACTCTGAACTTAACCATATGCAGACCAGACCAGCTAAGCTATTTAATGGTATTTAGGAAGGTGGCTCATCACACACACACACACGCGCACACACACACACACACACACACACACACGCACACACGCACACCTCTCCCTCTCATTCTCTTAGTAGAGCCTAGAACCTTCATCATAGTGTGAAATGCATATGGCTGGCAGCCAGAAGAGCAGGGTCTTTGAGCGCAGCCCCACCACACATCTGGTACTGGTTTTGAAAACAGAGAGGGGCTGTCCTGGGAAAATGGGGGGAAGTGGTTAGAATAGGAAGAAGGAGGTGTAGTCAGTGGGAGGAGTGGCATGACGAAAGTTTGTGGGAGACAACTAACGAAATGGAGATGGGTGCACTGGGAGATGGAGAGTGGAGAGTCCTGAAGTTGAGTGAGGATTCCTCAAACCTCATCTTACAAAGCGTCTGTTAAACTGTTTTTCCTTTTGTCAACGTACACAAATTTAGGAACTTGACCAGTAGCTAAAGCAAAAGCAGGATACAACAGATTAGAATAGAATATTGCAAAGTATTAAATAAAGCATTGGAGCGATTCCACAGAAGAGCCACTTTGGTTCCCTAAAGAACCTCTTGATATGTGACTTTTTAAAGAACAATATTTGTACATGAAACGTGGGTGTACGGAACCTTTTAAAAGTTTAAAGGGTCTCCCTATCATATAGAGGTTCTTCTCCTAGAACCAAACATCCAAGCCAAGAACTATCATAGGACCTGCTTCCTCTACTAAATTTAGTTTATAAGCACAGCAGATTTCTTAGTATTGAGGAATATCTGAGAAAACAGACCAGAGGAGTGGTGCTTTAGGGTCTGTTCTTTCATTCTCTTGCATAATTTGAGACATGGCATCTCTTTGCCTCAGAATGTAGGTTTAGTATCTCTTATTTCATATGAGAACAGCAAAGCACAGCAGTACAGCAAAGCACAGTGACATTTGTGTGTTTATTACCACAAGAACAAATTAATTCAAATCCCAGCAAGAACATAGCAAGAATGCAGTTATTAAAACTGGGCAACAAATGAACTCTGGCCTCTTGATAAAATTTCAGATTTTTTTTTTTCATTTTAAGGCATTTCATTTAAGAACCAGTTCAGTTTTCAAAGTAAATGAAGGCCCAGTGTTGAGTTTATAATAATGAATTTCATATTGGAATATTGCAGCTTTTTTGTAGTGTCATTGAAGGCCTAAATATAATTTCTCCATTTCTCTGCAGTCAGTGTAAATTTCTGCAAATGTTCATCCCAGTATCTTCATGTCTCTTGGATATGAGATGAGTCAGGAAGGTTAGTGTGTGCTCTGACTCTAATTATAACACTGCCCTTTTGTGTCAGCATCCTGCAGCTTGGATCATAAAGCCAGGGACACTTAAAAGGTCTAGGCCACCAGGCTCAAAGCGTCCAGTGTTTGCTTGGAGAGGCTGGAAGAATCCCCTCTTTCACCCTTTTTCCGCTCCCAGCCTCACTTCAAAGGCCAGGGGGAGGGGAGCGTGTGCCGCGGTCACTCAGCCATGACTCTGTCTGCTTGGGAAAGAGCCTGGAGGTGACCGTAACGTGTTTACTCAAACGGTTCAAAAAATAAGCAGCTGACTTGAAGCACCCTTGCCCAAGAGCAGCACTTGCTTGCTGCAGAACTACTGGGGTAGGCGTATTAGGACCATAACTCAACCCCAAAATAGCATGTCTCAGACAAAGACAAATTTCAGCAAAGACCCTGGAATGTGTTCAGCATTTGGTCCATTTGTTTATGTGATGTATTTAGTAATGTCCTGCAATGACTTTTTTTGGCAGAGCTGTTAAAGCTGTGTGTGGCCAGGGAAATCTAAACAACAACAAACCTACTAATAACTCCAGAAGGGATTTCACCACATGGCTTTGAGAGGTTTTGCCAGATAAGCAGCCTTTAGATTATATTATGGAATGTGGAGAGGCTGTTTTTTGATTGAGTTTAAAAAAGAAAAGCCAGATTGTTGGTTTACAGACTATTTAATAAAGCCACAGATCAAAGATAAAAGATTAGTGTCAAAGTCCATATTTTCAACAGGCCTGCAGTGCTATGAACACTTCTATAAAAGTAATCTGACTCATACTGAAGTGTCGACACTCACTAAATGCAATAACAAAGGCTCCATTCATCAGTAGACCTGTTTGCTTTGACAGATCTGGGGAATGCTGGCATAAACTACAGCACCATGCTTATGCTTAATATGCAGTGAACTACAAAGAGTCTTGAAAGCTTTACTTTGTTTTCATTTTGATGGTATTTAAGTGGTTCGTTCTGATCAAATTATTTTTAGCTAAAGCAAAGAGGGGAAAAATTAATACTGTGGACCTGAAGGCGATTTGGGTTCATCTTCTGTGCTTGTCTGAACATGGCGAGCACAGTGAAGTTGAGGTTGCAGATGTTTAGAGCATGACCATAAAAGATAAAATCGGCCGATTACAATCTCAATGCAAGTGCAACTCCTGTTGCTCAAGCACTGACCGTACCCTAACCTGCCTTTGGCTCAGTGATGATGCAATGACATGGCGGGATCTTTATTTTCTTCTTCTCTCTCATCATGTAATAAGGCTCCGGTCCAGGTGTTTGGTGACAGGAAGTGAGGAGGAACAAAGCAGGCCACTGTTCCCAAGACTGTGAATGTGTTCAGAAAGCATTGTGGGTGGGTGGTGGAGGGGAAGCAGGATTGGGTGGGGGGCTGGCTTACCCAGCGACACCCGGCTCAGAGCAGGAAAAGGCCCTCCTCACACTGGTAACATGAACCCACATGAAAGGCCCTGGAGCAGGCAGAGCGTGGCCGAGGCTTGGCTGTGATGATGGGAGAAATCACTGGCAGAAAGGACACTCATCTGCACCACAGCGTTGTTCTCCAGCTCTCTGTCTGGCTTAGACACATTTACAATGACGCTTTGATTCTTGTGAGGATAATTGGTTCTGCAACTCCAGCAGAAAGGCCAAAAGTTTGTTGCATAGATAAAGGAAAAATGAAGAGAGTAAATACCTATAAAATATCAAGAATTATAGATGAATAAAGAGAAAAGCAAGATGTAACTGTAAAAACAAAACCATTTATCTGCTAAATGTTAACTTTAAAGGTGACCTTATTGTAATTTTATTGTAAGTAAAATTATGTTACTTGGTTATGTTAATTAAAGTCATCACAATAAATTCCACAGGTTATTTATTATTCCACCAAATAAAGATGGAGTCACTCACTTACTTTCTTTACTGTATATCCTGAAAAGAGTTGTGGGTGGTGCTGGAGCCTATCCCAGAGCACACAGGTCAACAGGCAGTGAAACACTCTGAACAGGTTGCCTATCATTAAATCCAAAATGTTAATAACCCTGAAACCTGAATGTTTCACAAAGGAAATGTGAGTGTGAACATTCTCAGGGGGTACATATATGTGCACAGTTATTAGGCAACTAATAGTGTGCAGAATTATTACACAACTAAATGAAAAAATCTGTGAATAATAAACAAACAACTCAAAATGTACAAATAAACATTTCTGACATAAAAAAATAAATCGGTGACAAACAAAGCCATCCTTCTTTTCAATAACAGTCGTAAGCCTTCATTCATGGAGTCTGTCAGTTTCTTGATCCATTGATGATCAACTTTTTGTGCAGAAGCAGCTCCCAGACACTGTCCAGAGAGGTGAACCATTTTCTTTCCCTTTAAATCTCCTGTTTAGAAGGTCCACAAGTTCTCAATAGGGTTTAGGTCAGGTGAGAGAGGGGCCATGTCATTATTCTTTCATCTTTTAAGGCCTTTACTGGCCAAGCAGTGGAGAACTTCCATTCATGTGATGGAGCATTGTCCTGCATAAAAAATCATGGCCTTCTTGAAAGATGCAGACTTTTTCTTGAACCACTGCTTGTGAAAGTGTCTCCTAAAAACTAGTAGATATGGAAGTTGATTTTGAATCCATCTTCAGCCTGAAAAGGTCCAACTAGCTCATCTTTAATAATATCAGCCCGTACCAGTACCCCACCTCCACCTTGATGGCGTCTGAGTTGAAGTAGAGCCCTGTACTGACCCAGCCAAGGGTCTATCCATCTGGTCCGTCAAGAGTCACTCTTCACCTCATTGGTCCATCAAACCTTTGAAAAATCTTTCTTGAGATATTTTGTCCATTCTTGATGGTTGTGGTGGTGGGTTTCAGCCTTCCTAACCTTGGCCATGTCTCTGAGCTCTGAACACCTTGTACTCCTGGGCGCTCCAAGTAAGTTCAGTTCTGGAATATGACAGCACTGGAGGATCATGGGTTCTTAATAGCTTCACATTTGATTCTTCTCAAATCTTTGGCAGTTAGTTTGCAACATGTTTCTTGCAACCCTGTTGCAGCAAACCATTTGATGGTTCTGTGATCACACCCCAAGATCTTAGCAATTTGAAGAGTTCTGCATCCCTCTGATAGAGTTTTTACAATTTTTGACTTTTCGGAGTCCGTTCTATCTCTTTATTTATATCCCATTTTGCCTGTGGACGAGATGCCTAATAATTATGCACACCTTGATAACCCATACACACATGTGCAGCAAGAGAGAGAGATAATATAGGAACAATTGGTACATCTTATGGTCACATTCTGTGCTTGCTTGTTCATAACCTGCCTCAGCATGTGAGCCTCAGGGAGTTTGAACCTCTCCATTTTTATTTGGTGTTGTATGATTTAAAGTGAAGGCAACTTTGATTCAGATCAGATGTTTGACAGATGTTTTCACAGGTAGATGGTACTTGCCCTTTTTAGGAGAAGTTATTTCAAATGCACTCCTGTGTGTACGGAACATATGCCATGCACATTTGGTCTTAAACGAGAGCGCCATGGGTGTTAAAAATGTACTGCGGTGTGTGCGTCTTAATGAGTGTAGTTTTATGGTGTGGCTGATGTAAAGACTGGCAAGACTAGTGCTGTGTGCTCTCTCTTTCTCTGTTGGAGTCCCGTTCTTATTATCCTCAAAAAGAGATGGTTAGACACACTATGCTATTACCTTTATATGTTTTATGTTCACTTCTTGCAACAATGCTAAATTATTTTATTTATTTTTTTTTAAATTTTTTCAGGATGGGGCTTGCCTGCATTGTTTAAAATAAAACTATTTTTGGAAATATTTTTAGTACATTTTATTATTATTATTATTAGTTTTTTTTTAATTGTATTGTATGTATTGTAAAAAATGGTTGACACATCAATGCTTCATTAGCTAATAGGGGGGTTACATAGTTTTATATAATATATTGTATATTTATATTTATTTATATATTATATAGTTCTATTTAAAGAAGCCTTGGAGAACCACTTGCAGCCCTCTTTTTAAAATAAATAGTTTCAGTCACATCTGAAGTGTGTTTTAAGAAGACTGCACACTGATATTTTGCATGTGATATAATGCATGCTGGTGCTCATATTTTGATATTTTTATTGTCTGTAACTGC
The DNA here is from genome assembly GCA_017165825.1 of Hepsetus odoe. Taxonomy (NCBI): domain Eukaryota; kingdom Metazoa; phylum Chordata; class Actinopteri; order Characiformes; family Hepsetidae; genus Hepsetus; species Hepsetus odoe. The sequence goes on from CM029368.1 coordinate 12,305,203, forward strand.
CAGTAATGCTGTTATTGCTGATACACATTAATCAGATTTACTGCCTAGTTACATTACACATGAGATTCAGCTTCAGCTGTCTGTGACTTTTGTTTACTACGGACAACATGCACATTTAATATGGGCAAAATATGGACACTTTGTGGTCTGAACTAGTGGTAGGATACTTGCCTATGAACTAATAGGCTCCAGGTTGAATGGCTACCATCACTGGGGTCCTTGGCAAAACCCTTAAGTTGCTTGCGAGAGACTGTTCCTGAGTGTCTGCTAAATGCTATAACTTTAAATTAATGTACATCTGTTTCAGGGTTTGACATGTTGTGCATTCAGAGATTCAGTATATTTAAGTTGTAAAAAAGGGTTTGTTTTAGTAACTGTTTCTATCAGCTCTAACCAATCTGGCCATTCTTCCCTGACCTCTGAACTGATGCACACTAGATATTTTTCTTTTTGTGGCCTTTCTCTGTAAACACCTGAGACAGTTTTACTTGAAAATCCCAGAAGAACAGCAGTTTCTAGAATATTCAGACCAGCCTTTCTGGCACCAACAACCTTGTCAGATTTACTTAATTCTTGAATTGATTTGAACATCAGCATGGCATGGCAACTTGACAATGTCTTCCTGTCTAAATGCATTAACTGACTGCCATGTGTATATGCAGGTGTATCTAAAAGTGGCTGATGTGTTTGTGCACATTTGTAAACATTTTTTGAAAAAATTCTATATATATATATATATATATATATATATATATATATATATATATATATATATATATATATTGTAATATCTATTACTTTGTTATATGTGATATGTTTTCTGGTAGTACCCAATCAGTAGGAATGCACATGCCAGTGTATTTCTTTGTGCTGGTCCCAAGCCCGGAAAAATTGCAAGGGTTATGTCAGGAAGGGCATCAGGTGTAAAACTTTTGCAAAATCAATATGCGGAAAACAAAAGAGACTTCCATACCAGATTGATCGAAGCTGGGTTAACAATGACTAGCACCAGTACTATTAACAAACAGGGTGTGGATGGAAATTGGTCTACTGCTGGCCGATGGAGAAGTGGCATGTCCGCAGGGAGTAGGAGAGAAGGAAGGGTAGGAGAGTGGAAGTGGAAGTGAGGGTCCGAACTTTGAATATTGTATAAGTATAGTAAGATATTGTATAAGTATATCAAGGCCAGGTATATTTGAGATGGGTTTAAATTGCTTTACCATGATGTAGATGGAAGTAGAAATGGTGAAGGTTTTATCCTGAAGGAAGAATATGTCAAGAGTGTTTTGGAGGTGAAGAAAGTGTAAGATTGGGTGATGAGTTTGAAGCAGGAAGTTGAAGGTGTGATGATGAATGTTGTTAGTGCTTATGCCCTGCAAGTTGTTTGTAAGAGGAAGGAGAAAGAAGAATTCTGTAGTGAGTGAGAGATGAAGTGATGGAGAGTGTACCCAGGGCAGAGAGAGTGATGATTGGTGTGGAGTAGGACTTTAATGGACATGTTGGTAAAGGGAACAGAGGTGATTGGTAGGTATGGTGTGAAGGAGGAGAATGCAGAAGGTCAGATAGTTGTAGATTGTGTTGTGCCTGTGATCTTGTGATCTGCAGTGAAAGTAGGGAGCAGATTGAGGAGAATCTGAAGAGGTGGAGATCTGTTCTAGAGAGAAGAGTAATGAAAGTGAGTAGGACAAAGACAGAATACATGAGTGTGAATGAAAGGGAGGAAAGTGGAGCGGTTAGGATGCAGGGAGTAGAGGTAACAAAGGTGGAGGAATTTTAAATACATCAGCTGTTCAGAGGAACAGGGAATGTGGAAGAGAGGTGAAGTAGAGGGTGCAGGCAGATTGGAATGGGTGAAGAGTGGCAGGAATGATCTGTGACAGACAGGTATCAGCACAACAAAATTGGACCTCTGCATTTAACCCATGCACTGTGGGCAGCAGTGACGGGGACGGTACATTGCGCAAGGGTACCTCAGGGCAACCTACTGGTGGGGAATCGAACCCACAATCTTCCGATGCAGGGGCAACTCCCTAACCACTAGGCCACCGCTGCCCCAGCTATGCTATACAGGTTGGAGATGATGTGATGGCACTGAAAAAAGACTTAGCATTAGCGCTGATGGTGGCAGATTAAAGATGCTAAGATTTTCGTTGGGAGTGACGAGGATGGACAGGATAAGAATGCAATATATCAGAAGGACAGTTCAGGTTGGATGCCTTTGAGACAAAGTTAGAGAATCAAGGTTGTGTTGGTTTGGACATGTCCAGAGGAGAGATGAGGATTATATTGGAGGAAGAAGAGGTTCATGGATGTGGTGAGTGAGAACATGCAGGCAGTTGGTTTGAAGGAAGAAGATGCAGAAGGGCAAACTCTAAACTGGAGCAGCAGAAAGAAGAAGAAAAAGAGGTGGTAGTGATACTGGCAGGAGTAGTTGTGTTAGTGGAGTGGCAGCATTAGTAATAATATTTTTTAAAAAGTCGAGCTTGTACAGTCAGTTGATATATTTTTCCAATAGGTGAAATGTTCATCAAGAAGCCAATAGAAACGGTTGTCTTTCCTAAACACTACTCTGTATTATGGAATGAATCACAATTCATGCCTGGTTTTATGCACTTGGGAAAAGTATTCGTAACACACTTGACATGGACCTTGTGCTCCATAAATGATAGATTAAACATTCTCCCATGTTCCTAGTTTAGATTACACTTTTTGTATGATTCCGCCTGGATCATGATCTTTCAGCCCAGAGATAGCCAAAGGAAAACTGAATCTCCTTTACTGTTTAACTGCACATGGAGCGAATTATGACCAAGATTAGCAAAGATGGCGAGCTGTTTTTCGCAGTAGGCCGCTCCACTTCCTCTCACTAAAATCAACAGTGCAAAACGTCTGGAAACAATTGTGCTTGAGACCACAGGAGTGCAAAGAATGAAGTAAACTTTTTCCCCTCCTCTTCATGGCAGTTATATTAGGGGGTTGATTGTAAGCAGAAAGAGGCACAAAGCTGCAGGCTTTTGGGTGTTCTTAAGATGGTCTAAACAAAGCTCATCATCGTTCTTTTATCCTCTTATGTTATTCTCTTATGTTTTACAAAGAGGCAATGAGTGCAAAGAAGTGTGGAAATCTTGATGTATGTATTTGTATATTAGATTTATTTAAGTTTGCACAGATTCTTTAGGACTATATTTGGAGTTGAAGCAGCATAAAAGAGCTGGCTTGAGCTTTGAGTCTCTGACATATACACTGACACACTACATATGTGTAGAATGTTATCATCTGAAGGCCTCTGCCAGAGACGGCTATTTTCTCTGGACATGATAAAGCTTCACTATCATTCTCTCTTTCCCTCTCTCTGCTTTCTTCAGGATGTGTGTGGTGCAGAGTCAAAGGATGAACAGTTCTTGGATCATGACAGCCCTCTTGAGGGTAAGCTGAGAAATGCTGAAATCACTTGTGATTTCTGCATGGCTTCACATTGAAAAACTGAAAACATATGGAAGTGTTGGGAAGGGGCATTCTGGGATGGATTTTCTTATTTTTTTTGTCCTTGACATTGCAGTAATCCTGCCACCAGAGAGAGTGACTGAATACCAAAGTCACAAACGCACTCTTTCATCTGAAAATGGAGATGCCCCAAGGAGGCGTACTAAAAGTGACGTATGTGGACACCCTCAAGAAACTGATGATTAGATTTCTGTGACACTGAATTACAGCAGCCAACACGAGGAACCTTCACTTTCTTGTTTTGTTTATAACAGGATGTGGAATGTAAAGTTCCTGTGGTAGATGAGAATCGCCAAGAGTGGGTGTTCACATTATACGACTTTGACAACAATGGCAGAGTGACCAAAGAGGTAACAGCTTTAGCACCAACCTCCGCCATGAATGTGAAAAATATGTGCAGTGTTTAAGACTGTGTATGTGTGTGCGGTTACAGGACATGTCCAGCTTGATGCACACAATCTATGAGGTAGTGGAGGCATCGGTCAAACAGTCTGCACTAAGCAACAGCAAAACGCTGCGTGTCAAACTGACAGTCACACCCTCAACCAACAAACGAGGTGAGTCTCCCTACTATTACTGTTCCTTTCTGCATAATGAAGAAAGGAACGAATAAAATTAATAAAATATTAAATGACCTCAAATGGCCAACTGCAGGTAATTTCAGTCCCTGGAATTCCATACCTATATACCTTTAAATGGTTGAAACACCAAGTTCATTCTTCTCTTTGAATGCCCTTTTTCTTTCTTTTTTTTTTTTTTAATCTCAATTTGTCTTTTAAATCTTAAATAACTTTATAAACCAAACCAAATTGGGTTCCAGGTCATGTTAAGTTTCATCATATATTAACGGCAATAATTTTCCATTGAAAATGGTTGACCTTTAAACCATGCAGCAGATCGAGATGGCCTTTCTCTGAACAAGCGTGAGCAGATTGAGGAAAACCACTCCTTAAACATCAGGTCAGTGAGTGATTAATGATGATGATGATCGAGCCTGTTTTGCTTTTTTTTTTTTTTTTTTTTTTTTTTTTTTTTTTTACAAAAATGTTTCAAAATAGAAGCTGAAGATGTGTTTCCATCTCTTATAACTATTACTGAAATGCAGATGGTGGTCATGTCTGACAAAATAATGTATTGCTTACTAATGTGATCCCCCCTGCTCATAACTGCAGGCATATGGAACTGGCTTCTTGCAAGCCACAGCTCTGTGGAGATTAGTGTCATTATGAGTCAGTATGTTTAGTGCTAAGGTCTGCATGACATTGAGTCATGTATGTATGTATGTGTGTGTATATATGTATTACATTAATCGGCCCTAAGGATATATATGATTAATGTGGCTTCAGTAAATTAATGCATAACTATATGATATGCACATCTGTGGATATTTTAAGTAGCTGAAAATGAAATACAACATACCTTGCATCCTGATTCATCAATATTATTTTACATGTAACTACATTATGATATATTTCACACGGAAGCAGTTGCTTTTTATATTTAAGTATAATTTTTTGTGATTATAATAAAATAGTTTGATAGTTGAAGTTAGCATTCCAGGTTATATACAGACAGACCTTAAAAAACAGCTCTCGGAATCAAGGAGTTCAATATGCATTCTGTCAATTCCAGAAAAGACCATTAACAAAAGCTCCAGGGATTTTAATGTTCATTAAAGCTTAATGATCATTGGTTAAAAGCTCCTAAACCCAATGGCTCTGTTAAGATAGGAAATTTAATTTGCTTACTTGGAAGTCTGTCTTATGGTATGTTAGTATAGTATGGTATCTGGTATGTTAGTATGTAAAAGGTAACTCCTCTTTAATATTAAATCCTGCCAGAGGACAGAATCCAGATCCTCCAGGCAGTTCAGAGAGGAAGCTTTACCGTGTGGATGAGAACACTGAACGCAGAAACCACTATTTAGACCTGGCTGGCATCGAGAACTACACTTCCAGATTTGAAGCAGGTACCAGAATGGCCTTACTCTCAGGTCAATGTCATCCAGAGCTTTCATTAAGGTTTTCTCATTTTTGTTGCCTGAGGTGAAAATCCACTTATTTCATTAATAAAGGCAATAAAAAAGATGTTCCCATTCAAACATGGTTAAGAAATAGCAGCAGGGTGTGCAGTTCAGGAATTTGTTCTCTTCTACGATGTGATAAATCATGGGGATGGGGGAAAAAAAGGAGTGGGATACTAAGCCAAGAGGTTGTGTGTTCCAGCACTAGCACTCTTTGAGCCTCTGAGCAAGGCTTTTTAACCACAGGTAGCCACAGGGATACTGTCCCTGTTGTTAGGCAGTGCTGTGGTAAAAGTGTCTGATAAATGCTGTAAATGTATATAAATCAACCATTTGCCTGGAAATATAAACATTTTTTTTTTTTTTTTTTTTTTAGATAAAACTCTTCAACCTCCTGCAGAAGAGCAATATCAGGACAGCCTGATGCATGGAGCCCGTTCTGTCCACCAACGGCGGTCACAGCTGGACAGTTGCAGCCCAGGGAAGTCCAGTGGTCGTGGAATCTCTTTTCTTAGGTCCCTCCGGAACCGTACCAAGTCCATGGGGGCCAGTGGGGGTGTTGGTAATCTTGGTAGGCTCCATGGCCATCACCCTGTCAGCTGGTGCAGCCCCCCTCAGGCACAGCAACAACAGCAGCAGTCTCTGCAGTACAGCCACAGTAAGCGTGTCCGTGCCAGACCCAGAGATGCCCTGTCACCCTCCTCAGCTCACCCCAGCATGGAGTGGGACCGGCAGCCTGGATCGGGTGCTTCACCTGCAGGATTTGTTCCTGTGGCACAGAGGCATGAGCACCATCACCTCCATGAACATCATCACCACCATCACCACCACCACTACTACTCATCCTGACTGCATTCTCTCCTAGTGAGAGAGAAATGAGACTGATTTACTGGGACATTTGATAAAATGTTTTAGAAAACTAGGTTGCTTCATGAATCACAGACAGTATTTCTCCACGTGTGAAGGAATGATAAACTTTGTGTATTGTCTAAAACCTATGCAACAGTTGGTGCTCATAGTTGTATTAATGCATTTTTAGTTTAAATCTACATTGTCCTAATACTAAATACGTTTAGTATTTTAATTTTTTTTTCCTGAATTTTTTTCTGTTTTCTTACATTCAGAGAATCTTTTTCATTCTGACAAAATCCTTCATGTGGACCTTTAGTGCCATCATGTGCTTTTAATTGGAGTTGTCTAGTATGGATGGTATGGATGTAGAGAATGTACTTGCCAGCATCAGGGGTGTCCAGTCCTGGTCTTGGAACTCTACCACACTGTAGAGTTGATCTCCAACCTCAGGTTGACACAGTTATTCCAGATAATGAATGCTTTCTGGAGCACCTGAATATGAGAGCCAGACTTGAAACTAAATTCTCTGGATTGTTAGATCTCCAGCACCAGGATTGGGTTCTCCTTCCTTAGTTCATTGTGAACAGTTTTTCTTTTGCTAAATCATGAACTCTTTTCTCAACTGCCCAAAAGACTGGTAATATTTTTCTCAGGATTCTCTAAAGAAATAACCACTCATACCATATATGTCTCATATATATATATGTATGTATGTATGTATGTATATGTGTATGTATATATATATATATATATATATACATATATGTATATACATACACATATATATACACATACATACATACACACACACATATATATATATATGTATATGTGTGTGTGTATGTATGTATGTGTATATATATGTGTGTGTGTATATATATGTGTATATATATGTGTGTGTGTATATATATATATATGTATGTATATATATGTGTGTATGTATGTATGTATGTATGTATGTATATATATATATATATATGTATGTATGTATGTATGTATGTATATGTGTGTATATATATATATACATATATGTATGTGTGTGTATATATATATATATATAACTTGTGTATTTGTGCATTAAAACTATATTACAATATTTATAACCTTGATTGGTTTATTTAAATGACCAGCTAAATGTTTTCACTAGAAATTTACTGCAATTAATGTATCTGTTCATTACGCTGGATTCTGGAAAACTTTAATGTTAAGAAACTCAACACGACAATGAAATGGGATATTTGGTTGTATATGGACACTTAGAGATTTGGTTGTGCCACAGTACTTAATTGAGCTTAACAATGCTGCAGTAATCATTGCCGACTGTATGAAAATGGAAATAGTGATTAGAAAAATAGCAGTAGTTTTTACTGTTCCAAAGCCTAGGATATCTTATTTATTATAGAAGATGAGCTGGGATCGCTTATAGGCCATGATAAAGGTACTATGGAATCATTTATAATGTTAGCAGTTCAGCATGGTATGAGCTACAACTAAACACCTATCAGCGCTCTTGAGAACATTGTCCATTTTATGTAAAAAAAAAAAAATGCTCTGAGAATGAAGTTAAAATTAATATCCAGAATGACTCAACACACTTCACTCTGTACAGCACACATATTAACATTCAGATATGTGTGCTAGGAAATCTGTAATTAAACTTAATAATTAATTTCTTAAACTCTTGGACTCCAGTGAACCGCTATAAGAACTTGAAACTATCAAATCTGCCAAAAAAAGCCAGCATTCATAATTACTCCAGTAACTCAAAACTAATTTGAGACCTCAGAAAAACCTAAAAGAACACGTAAGGAGCTTCAAACTTCAAGAGTTATTTTCAGTCTTCATGATTCCATGATTGCAAAGACACTGGTATCCATGAGAAATTGGCAATATGAAAGCCACAGCTAAGCAGAAAAAACCTTAAGGCTCATGAGGCTCAGTGACATGCAAACTTGTGAAGCTTTCCTTATTTCTGATCAGTGGTGATCTAATGGTTAGGGACTTAAGATTGGTAGGTTGCCCTAAGGTACCTTGAACAAAGTACTGTCCACAACCCTGCTCCGTGGATGCTGGATATTGCTGCTGTTCCACTCAACTGTAATGGGTTAAATGCAGATAAGCTTTTTGTGGTGGTGCCATAGTGAAACAGTGTTGGTGGTAGTCAAACCATAGTGGTAATGTGGCTTTGCCGCTTCAGGTCCTGGATGATGGGTCAAATTAGAGGGATGGATGAATTAAATTCTTTACCAGATATACTAAATATTTGATCATCAGGCTGTGAAACATATGAGCATAAAGCCCTATAATTTGATTGAATTAAATCAATGTTGCAGAGAATAATGGACCAACATTTCTTTAAATCACGGCTGAAGACTTACTTCTTTAGTTTAGCTTACCCGCACCAATCACCATAGTGCACCACTAGTAATGTCGCTGGTGCTGCTGTACATGCCATCGCACTGTTTCATTTCTGTGTCTGTCACTACTGGATCCTGCTCATTACTGACCCCCTCATTCCATTTCTCTCCCCACATGTCCGGGGGGGCCCGTTGTGGTCATCACCTGAGTCCAATGCCGAGCTACCATCTGGTCTGTGTGATGCATCTGATGCGCCAAGGGACCCTGGCGGCTCATTGGTACCTGGAAGCAACTTGGGATTCCTCACTGATCCTGGAGTTTAAAACCAAACTAACTCTGTACTGTTAGTATACCCAAGGGGGTTGGGTAGCCGGTTGACCTTGGACCCTCAGAGGTTTTTTTCTCCACATAGTGGAGTTTTTGGTTCCTCTCCTCCGTAGTCGTCCGGCTTAAACATCTTAAACATCTATTACTGTAACCTGTTATCAATGTAAAGTGCCTTGGGGCAACTTTGTTGTAAAAGGCGCTATACAAGAATAAATTGAATTGAATTGAATTGAACATTTCCCTACAGCAGTGCCATTGACTGATCTATTACTACAAGTGTTTGCAACTGTTGCTGTTATAGGTTTCACAACAAAGGATAGGAGCAATTAACTTTTCACATGTAAGATATTGATGAGTTCTCTCCTTTTAGTAAATCATGATATTTAAAAAGTGTCTTTACTCAAGTGATCTTTTGGAGATCCGAAACAATTTTGTGTAATGAATAGATAAAAATAGTGAAAAACAACAAATACTTTCTCAGAACACACACACACAAAAATTATATATATATATATATATACACACATACACACATACAATATACTTTAAATATTTTTAAATGTCCAGTCTCTCAAAGAAAATGAGACATATCGATTGTTAAAACTGTTTTACACATGTATCTGTTATAATTCTTTAAGGCAAGACATAGTAGAGATATTGGCGGTTACCGTCCCAACTACCAGTAAGAGTTTCACTCCTGCCTTTCAGCCAGGTTCTGCTTGAGGCCACGAGACAGCTGCTTCTAAAAATAAACCCCTCTCAGCTACCACCTCCTCACACTCACACTCCAGCACAGATCTACACATCCCATGCACACACTCAACCATATGCAAACACAACAAAAGCTGAGTAACCAACCTTCAGTAACCTTGCGAAAGGGCCTGACACCATTCAGAAGAACTTTTGTAGAACTCACTAGTGGATGAGAAGAGGTATGAAGAGCTTGAAGTTCTTGGCAGCTGAAGGCTTTGTTCTAAGTGGTCCAAGTGCCAGGAAGAACCTCAACTGTCTGTCTTACAACTTGTACCCAGTCCTGTTGAAGGCCAGCTACCTACATGAAGCGTCAGAGGTACTTCATGACCTGGTTCAACTGTGGCCTCTCACGGAGCTCAACTTGTGCATGTTGCTGGGCAGCACACTGGACTGCCCGACTGACCTCACTTCCCGCACCTGCAGGCTCTGTCTCACAGCCCTGCTAACTGGTCTGAGGGACTATGTCCTGCATGCTCCAACGTTGTATGCCAAAGTTCTACGTGTAGTGGATCTGACAGGCTTGCAAGACATTGAACACCAGGCTTGCCCTTGCAGACGGACACTTGGTCGCTGGGGCCGCACTGACCTGCTCACCCGCATGTGCTATGAGACTCTGGTGGCCATGCAGGCCGGTCAGTCAGCGTCATCTGCTTTTGAGGTACAGGTGGATGTGCAGCTTGATGCTTTTGTCACTGGTCGGAACTATGAAGTGGTGGCCCAGGCCCTTCTCCTGTTAAAACACTGTCCACTCAAGGTGCACTGTGTGGGCCTGCGCATTGACTCAATGCCTCTCAAGAACCTGTTCTACCTCCTGCGGCTGGCAAATCCCCAGGGCATGAGGAAGCTTGAGATAGTGCACAATGTGCGCCTAGAGGCTCCACATCTAGAGGTTATGTTCTCACAGCTGCAGTTCCCTCAGCTGCGCTCACTCACCCTTCCGGCGCAGGCGCTGGACGTGCGGAGGCTGAGCTCAGGAGATGAGGGCCTACTGGGGATGCTGGGAGAGCTGATGAGCAGCATGAAGGAACTGAGGGAGCTTTACCTGGGCTTCTCCACACTCACGGGACAATTACGCAGATTGCTGAGGTGAGGAGACAATTTTGAATATATAGATGTGATAGAATGCAGGTAGATGGAGGCAGAGATCCATTTCAACTGCTAAAGCACACACACACACAAACATAATTTTATATGTAATTGCTCAAAATATATATTACACATATATTATTATACATATATTTCGTACACCTTTCAGTCAGTTTATAGAAATTGAGCTGTTAAAACCAGTTTTGTCACTGGTTTTGTGACGTTACAAAAGCCCCCAAAAAGCATGGAGCCTGCAGTACCCAAACAATGCCCCAAAAGAGACTGTAAATAGAAAAAAACACATTTACATATGTCAGACTTAATAAAACTAAACAGTAACAAAAACAGACTGTTTAACACTAAAAAGTCGCTATGCAAGAGGTTGCTATGTGTCATGTAAAAATTTCATCCGTTATTTTTATCTGTTATATTTTCATATCTATCATGTTGACCTAAAGAAAATTATTACAACTCAGGATACGGGCACTTTAACATTAGCTGTGTCACAGGCTGTGTCACCTTGATTGTGAATTTGGGGTTGGATAGCAGTCTGTTTGTTTTGCCTGGCTGCTATAACGCAGACAGCTGCTCCATGCCAAAGCTACAAGGAGGCCAGACCACACGCCTGGCAGCCAAGTAAACTCAACGCACAGGCATCTGAATAACTGTCTCAGTCAAATGATTGTTAATTGTTATAAGACACTGGTGATCAAATACATGCTTTAGTAAAGACTGACATTCAAAATAATTTGAAAAGAGAAAAGCTTATGTCATAGTAGTAAACTGAAGGTTATGCCTTTGAAAAAGCAATGCTATATGTTCTTTTAACTGCTCCCATTATTACTTTTTTTTTTTATGTGTTAGTTTCTAAGAGCTGTCATGTTATAAAACTATATTCAGGAACTGAAAACTGTCTCTGTTGTACCTAGTCCTCTGAACACCCCTCTGCAGTGTTTAGAACTGTCAAACTGCTGCCTCAGTCCAGTGGACATGGCGTACTTGGCCAACAGCCTGCACAGCGAGTTCATGGTAAAGCTGGACCTGAGTGGCCACGTGGTGGCTGACCTTTTTCCCAACACCTTTCGCAAGCTGTTGCATCGTTGTTCAGCCACACTCACCAGTCTGGCTTTGGAAGAGTGTGGCCTGGCGGATGAGAACTTGGATCTCATAACCCAAGCACTAGGACCCTGCCATGGACTGGAAGAGCTGAAGATCTTGGGCAACCCACTTAGCACTGCAGCCCTGCGCCACATCTTCCACATGCTGGCACAAGGTTACACTGCTTTAAGGTAAAATCCCTACAAACACCTGTTCCTAAAGGGGCCAAATTCTACACCAATATCTTGGAATCAAGGATCCAAAATCGAAATTTATTTGCCAAAAATTATATAATATATATAATTTTAAAATAAATAAAATAAAACTGATGGGCTCATATTGTAGGAAAAATGTGAAATTTAGAAATTTAAATGTAATGTGCAAAAAATCTATTATCACAATCACTTTCTGTTTAATGGTTGGGTAAAGCATTGCATGGAAAATATTATTTAAATCATCATGCAAAAACACCCATGATGTAAACCTAAAAAAGTATTCCTTGACCTGGCTCTTTTAATCAGATTGCCACATAATAATATAATCATATTCCTTCACATGGTATACTGCATATTAGGATTACTGATATGCCGTTAAGTAACTCTCGTTATTTAGGTATATAGAGCTGCCAGTTCCTCGAGACTGTTACCCTGAAGATGTCACCTACCCGCTGGAAGATTCCATACTGCTGAGGTATGATCAAGAGAAGTTTGACCAGGTCAAAGCGGAACTGGTTGGCATCCTGGAAACGGCTGGTAAAGGCAACGTAGAGGTATGCACGCCGTTGTTTGGCCTCTACGATCCTGATATCCGCGAGACAAGTAATGAGCTCGGGGTTTCTATGCTGCATTCCTTCAATAATGTCATCGGGAACTTCCTAGACACTGTGATTAACGTAAATGAGCGCAGAGAGAAAAGCATGAAGGAGTGAGACTGCAAAACGGAGGAAGTCGTTATTCTGTTTGCATGCTGCCATTTCCAATCCTCCCAAACCCCAAACGTTGTGTTGCAGGCAGGAGAATGCGTGACATTGCATGTCTTCTTAAAATATGAAGTTAATCATGTCTGAAAGAAAAGTTGAAGAAATAGCTGCTATTAAACATCTAAACTGTTCAAACTGCAGTGCACATGAACAGGTTTCACATCCTTTCAAGTTTCACGTTTTGCTTTTCAGATTCAATTTAAAATTGTTCATTTCTTTCCTCTTCATTTCCTATTATTTGCTTCACTTTTAACTCTTTTCAGACTTTAAAACGTCAAATACTGAATAATAAACTCTAAAACATGTTGCAATATATGATCTTTAAGATCCAAAGCATGTATGTGTTAAAGCATTTTATATATATATATATATATCTTTATTGATCTTGATTCTAACTTCATATTGTATTCAACATACAAATTAAGACTGTTCAAGCACAAACACTCATTTTTGGACTAAAATGTAAATAAAGCAATCTGATTGGACCACGTCCAATAAATAGAAATGCCTATTGATTATTGTTAGTAAACAGCACACAAAAAAAGTTTTTGTACAAAAAAAAAAAAAAAAAAAAACTTAGTAACTACAATTTTTCTGTATATCAATGGTTTTAAAATAAAACTTTAATTTTAAATCACTTCTGCATGCAATTTCTCTAAAGAAATAAAACAGTCTGATAGAATTGTCAGAAATGAAATTTTAATAAGTACAGGGACCTGGCAATCATGAAACATTACTTTAAATACAAGAAAGTGGACACTACAACACAAGAAAGAGCAGGAGCTTTCATCTGTTTCTGTGCATCCTATTTCTTCTGCCACTCTTCCTTCTCTTTTCTTTCACGGACAACCTCCGTCAAGTAGGGTTCAAGGTAATGCATATCCTACACAATACATGAACACACAAAAAGTATTTTCAGGCAGGATCTTTGTGGGGTCCTCTAAATAAGCAGTAACTATATACAAGATGTAAACACTTCCTGATGTTTGCTTGGGATGCACATAAGCCTCATTGTTTTAACAAGCCCTTGATTACTTCACGTCACTAACTGTTGTTTTTACAAGTGAGCTCGCAGTACAAGAGGACAAAGAGAACATAAAGAGAGTCTTGTACTTGACTATGACCAACCTTTGAAAACTAATTGGCTAGCTGGGCACATTATAGTACAAAAACTTTTTCAGCCAAACTTGATTAATAAACTTTGCTTTGTCTGGTAGAAGATTCAGATTTATAACCATGGTGCACTTATTTGCTGCTGTTGCCAGCAGAGTAAACAAACTAAGCCACAGTGGTTATGCGTAACAGATGGAATAACTTATAGCTCTTGTGCAGTCTCTATCAGTTGCATTTAAAACAGATCTTAGTTAATCAGGAAATGCTATACAAACAATTTACAAACATTTCAGTTTACTTCATACACATGAACCTTTTAGCTATATATGCGCATTCATGATGTTTTGGATGGGGTTCACACTCTCAGTCATAATGAGAGGAAAAAAAATAAGTGAAAAAAAAAATAATTTCAGTGATTGCTTAACCAAAAAGGTATGTTTTAATCTTTTTATGAGTAATTATGGCAACATTAGGTAAATCTAAGAAAGAATGCTGCTAGTGGTTTGGATAGATTGAGTATTTGAATATACTTTTGGTTCTGCTGTTAAATTTAATGCTTCCAAAAGGTCATTAACAATTGTAGCTGAACTAAGTAAAACAGTGGTTCTGATGGCATCTAGCACATCCCAAGAGGAAATGATGTATACAAATTGATGAGAATATGTTAAAACAGTAATGAATCAAAAGTCTACCATCTGTACCGGGCAATCTGTTTTAAAATGAAAAGCCACATAGCATTTTTTTTCTGCTCCCTCAAATCAGTTTCTGTCTGAAGTCTCGTAGATGTTTTCGGAGGAGCTTAATGATTAGTCCTAATGGACGTTTTCTGCTTAGTTTACATGGATTGGCAAACCAAATGATAGGAAAATATTGAATATAAATTATTTTTGGTTTAACAAAGATCGTCAAAGCCAACAACTACAGAATATATAAATACTTGAGGTTGTCATTTAATGTTGTATAACAGCTGAGACACACCTAATTAGCAGCAACAGAACAGGCTAAAATTTAACATAAAAGATGAGAAGTTGTTCAAGAGAAACAGACTTGTTCCTACCTCCTCGTATTTTGTCCACTGGTTCTTAGGAAGGATCTGTTGCTTCATTGAGAGGTCAAGGGCCCTCTTGATGCGAAACATGCGGTCATTATAGACTGGCTCAGGAAGGCGACTAATAGCTTCTTTCACATCAGAGTTCTCATAGATAACATCATCTCGCATCAGGCCTGAAATTCATACAGTCAGAGTTTAAACACTCGATTATGCTCACCATGCCCTTGGACAGTAGTGAACACTTCCAATGTTATACTAAGAAGGAACTTTACTGACCAAGCTTGTTGAACCCACATGCATTGTAGTACCATTTTCTGAAGCCCAGCATAAGCCTGCCGCTGGCCACTGTTTAGAAAGAATAAAAAAAATAAAATAAAAACCCAGATGAACACCAGATCTATACTAAAGTGGGTGTGGAAGGAAATCATGTTATTTCAGAATAAAAAATAATGTCTGTAAGTAAGATAATAAAGGAGACAACCTAACAAAGACTACAAAACCTAAAGCATAGGTCGACCGATAAGTAATTTGTGTAGGTAAACCACCAAGACAGTCTCAGTGTCCCACTGACAGGGGGGTTCTGTAAGGGAACTGAGGACATTACAGTGTGCGGACAGAAGGCCTTACTTTAGCCTCACATCCCCAAAACTAAACAAACAGACTATAAACAGGTGTACGCCGTGTGGTACAGTACTTTTATAACCTGCCAGAAGCGTAAAGGATTGAAGGGCTCTTATTAGAAAGGACCACGGCCCTGGTGCTGCTGCTGCTGAGGGGACACGGCGTAGAGGACACAGCGCTCAGGAGCGGAGAGGCAAAACAAACGGCGACAGAAAATAACCAGGGCGAGCAAGGACGGAGCCTGCCTTCGGGTAAATATCACAACATGTTTCCGCTGGCCTTTAACGAACAGCTTTTACAAATAAGAGAAACTATTTACCTGGTGCCCTGGACGCCATGTTCTGTGCAGCGGAGAGCAGCAAAGCACTGTGGGTACTGTGACGTTCCCGTCAGCGACCAACAGTAACAAACTGACGGAGCGGCGCGTCTAAATCTCAAACTGCTCCCTACTCACTACGTAGTGCAAAACGAAGGTCTTCCAAATAATGGCCCTGCACCCAGTCAGTGCCTGAAGTGCCCAATATAGACACATTTCAGCAACTTGTATAAAATCCCTTCCTGTATATACAGCGCAACATTTGAATGAAGGATCCATTTCATAACTCGCTTAATACACTATCTAGGGCACAAGGGGCTATTTGGGATTCTGCCTGTGTTAAAGGGACAGGATATAGCGAACTCTCGGAATGAGCAGTACCAATGCTGAAATGATAAATTATAAAAAGAGTGCTTTCATTTTGGGAACATCAAATGAGGAATTCACGCTCATGTGCAAAGTGAAACACCCATCCATAAAGGGATACAGATATAAAAAAAAAAAAACAATCGCAGGTGCTCATAGGGGCAGTGGTGGCCTAGTGGTGAGGGAGTTGCCCCGGATTGGAAGTTTGTGGGTTTGATTCCTTCACCAGTAGGTTGCCCTGAGGTACCCTTGAGCAAGGTACCGTCCCCGTCACTGCTCCCTGGGTGCTTTCAATAGCTGCCCCCTGCTGCATGTGTGTATGGGTGAAACGCAGAGGTGGAATTTCGTTGTGTTGTGTTGCATTGTGCTGCGTTTCACAATCACAAGGGTTGTCACTTTCACTTTCTTTCATAGGTGTAATCCACAGGTAGGTAATAGTGGCAACTAGTGAGATGAGAAATATGAAGTGAAAGTGACCATTCTTGTCATTGTGAGTACATGGCACAACACAAAGTGAACCACAATGAAATTACACCTCTGCATTTAACCCACACATAAATATATGCAGCAGGGGGCAGCTATTGAAAGCACCTGGGGAGCAGTGATGGGGACAGTACCTAGCTCAAAAGGTACCTACTGGCCTGGGATTCAGACCCATGATCTTCTGAACCTGGGGCCAACTCTCTAACCACTAGGCCAATGTGTGAATTCCATGTTAGCGGAAGAGTCAGAGGTGCATAAGAAGGGGAACAACCTCGGCACTGCCACTTACTCTCAGGACCAGCTCATTTGTTGCTGGATCATCAACATACCCTTTCTTTCTTCTGCCATGTTTTGGAATTTTTTAAGATATTATTTTTATGTGACCCATTTCCCTGTCTTACTCTAACAAACAGGACAACTCAGAGCTTTAATATTCTATTTCAACTGCAGTGCTTTCAAAAGGAGCCCTGATGAAACAATGACATGAAATAATGTCCCATTGGTCATTTTATTACTTCAATACAAAAATAAAAGAATCACTTTTATAATCTTTCAAGGGCACTGATGTGAACAGCACATAAAATGCCTCGACATCCCTAAAACAACTTATTACTACAAAGTTTTCTGAAATCTTTCAAAATCATCAAGAGAGGCTAATGCCACTTCAGAACAGAAAATCTCATCAGGTAGAGCTACTAGGCGCTCCAGGGAAACGTAGGTGGGATGAGCTGGATCATAGTGAGCTCGTCCTAAGTACTCAAGAAACAAGTGACGCTCCCTTAGACGAAGAAACTTTGCATTCAGGGCCTGATGACAGAAAAAAAATTAAAAAATTAGGAAAGATTAAGTAATGTTCACTATGAAATGGTTACACAATAAATATTTAAATATTAAATATTTAGGTTACCCCAACCTGTTGCTCTCATACATTATTCTGGTTTAGGTTGGTGGGAAGGAGTAACATACCTGTGGAAACTGAGCAATGAGGGAATGAGGAATGCCCATTGTGTTATGGATGAAGTCAAACACTTGTGTCAGTTTCCTCTTATTAGCTGTTAGGACTTTTGGAACTTTAATGACAATGTGCTGGATTTCATTTCTCCGGAAGCCAAACTCTAGTTCACAAACCTGGATGAAAAAGGCAAATTCAATGTCTGTGTTTTAAACAATCTAAGCAAAAAAAAAAAGAGAAAAAAGAACAAAACCTGTACTGAGCAGCAAGTGTTAAGTTATAAACTAAGGACAATACCTTTAGGTTTTCCTTTACGGGTTCTAAACTGCCACACAGTAATCTAGGCAGACGGATCACAACATCTCTCGTCTGCAAACAGAGAGGAATCATAAGCACACTTTCATTTTAACACTCAGACGAGGAAAAAACAGAAACAATAACTTAGAACCATAATCGAACTTCAATCGAGCTTAGATGATTTCTAAACCTGGTGCAAAATGTATACTACATGCTGGGGTTCACGCTTTCCATGGTTCAGTTCAGTATTCAGTTTTGAGCTGTGTTTGTAAGACACTTCAGAATGGAAAAGTTTACCCAATTTTTTTAATTGTAAGACTTTTTTTTTTTAACCTTAGCATTGACACTAGTTTAAGATCTGCAAAAATAAAGCAGAAATATTTTCAAAAAGAGATGAAGAACTTTTACAATTTCACACCAGTGAATCTGAAAAGGGATCAGATACTACAATTTGACAAACACATAATTCTGTACCAATGCAGCCTGTGCACAGTCACTGAACACAGAGCAGTGTGCTCATCAGTGAGCCAAAACTTCAGTGAGCCGAATCAAAGGGCGTCAGATGTTTTGGTTGTTATCACTTAATTAATGATGCTTTCTGCCTGTGAAGAGTGAGCTGGTAGTTTGAATAGCTGTGGCACTTCCAAGCTGTCCTCTGTGGATTTCATTCACATTACCCTTTTCTTTTCAGCACATCTTGAAAATAAAAAGATACATGACGGTAATCCTCACCTTATGAGCACTGAGGCCCAACTGCTCCTGAAAAAATCCCAGGCGGTTGTCCAACCTCTTAATACTAAAGCTCAACAGATATGGAGCTTTGCTTACCATGGCAGCAACGGACTCCAAAGTGAACTTTTTTGACTTCAGATATGAGACCCTTCAACATAAGAAATAAAAAAATAACTTCACAGCAAATACTGTCAAAATATTTTTTCATCAGTACAAAAATTGCTGTATTGCAAAAATACTGCAGTAATTGCACTGTTCTGCTTATGCATGCATGAAGTGGGTCAGAAAAGGGCAATTCACAGTATACAAATAGCCAATCAATGTTACCGCCCCTGAGGATGATGCCCTAAAAACTAAACAAATAAAAAAGTAGTTCTCACTCTCACCTTATATTTAATAAAGTTAACTATGTGAGAAACCACAACAGCAAATCAGAAGAATCATCTGGGAAAAAACAGGCAATGAAATAAAATATGTTTCTGTTTCAATCAGAAACAACCTATACAGGTAACATACTGCTGTGATAAAATAATGGCTCTACATCTCTTGCCATAGATAGGACATTATTACATTCATACAAGAGATGGAATCTCTACTGACCTGGCCTCCAGATTTTCCAAGCTCTCTGCGAGTATAAAGGGGTTTTTGGTAAGCAGTTTGCCAAGCTGGGAGTCTTCAATGCCCAGGTCTTTCAGAAATAACAGTCGTGGTGTCACATCTACTTGGAAGTCCAGTCTCACCAGCATGGAGCCTACATTTGGCCGCTGCTCTAGTTTTGACAGATCAACGCCTAGAAAGAGATCCATGGCCATGGTCACACATGGAGCAACTCAACAATGTAATTATCATAGACACCAAAAAGACATACCTAGCTGTACAAGGTTTCTTAAAGTTTCTGATTTGTCAACGTAATCCCTCAGTGTGAATGTGGCAGACGGGAGGTCAGAAGGTGCGATGATCTGTACGGCATCCTCCTCACTGATCTCCTCAAAGGGAGACAGACTTGATACTGCATCCAGATCTTAACAACACAATATCACAGCAATAATGTTAATAGCTGCAGGCATGCAAAGTCAAGAAGCTGAAAGAAACACGACCATCATCCACAACATTAAAACCGCAGACAGGTCAAGGGAAAAACATTGATTATCTTGTTGCAAAGGAACTTTTCAAGGGGTGGGATACATTAGGCAGCAAGTAACTGGATTAGAATATCTCAAATGTTCCTGGTAGGCAGTTGTTGGTACCTACCAAAGTTGTTCTAAGGAAGTACCTTTGGTGAGCAATAGAGTAAGTCAACAGGAATTCATGTGGAAGCTACTCTGACGCGCATAAGCACTAGACCAGAACACCCTTCACTTAAAAGGTCTGCTGCTAATAAACTGGTATACCACAGCACACCATCAGATGTCAAGGCCATGCCAGGTTTTTGCAGATGCAGGGCAAAACAGGACTTGGCAGTATGACGAGGTTTATAACTGGATAACTGGAATGTTACCAATCACAATATTCTTTCCTCAGATAATCAAAGAACACCGAGCAGCTGTCGTTTCTTCACAAAGAGGGCAGAATTAATCCCGTTTATCTTTATGTATGGCAGTGTGTAAAAGGCTGAAGCAAGACAACGTTTTTCTTTTTTATGGCACTACTGGTTCCTTCTCCTTTAAAACGTCTGTGATATCGAAAATTATCATCATGATATACTGTGTATCATTAAAGTTTTTTAGTTTGTTGGGTTTAATGTTTTGGCTGAATCTTTGGATCCCTACAATGGGGAGAATAATTAAAACACACACACACACACACACACACACACACACACACACCCATACCCAGCAGTGTGTGAGCCGCAGGCGTGCGGGCTGCTGGCTGGAACAGCTCCACATCTGTTTGATCTTGTTTCTGCTGAAGTGTCCTGCTGGCCTGGCTGGGTGCTGAGAGAGTCTGCGGCCCTGTGAGCGTCCCTGTCCTCCTGCGGCTCTGAGACAGGACGGGGTGAAGCAGGTATGCTGAACTGCTGCAGGACGTTGTAGACATGAAGCAGAGCTTAGCAGCGGCTCCAGCATCCCGAGCTTTAACCGAGGGCTGAGCTGATCCCCACCACAGACCTGAGCGCAGCACCGACACACAGCGCCGACAGACCGACATGTTCAAACGGGTCCACGCTCAAACACAGTACAGATTTCACATTGACAGCCAGCCTTTCTGCTTTCCTTTCACTGCAGGACACTCGAGTCTCGTCTCCGTGATGCAGACCGATGTGCTACGTCTCCCTCTGCTGCCCTGGCGGAGTCACTACATTACAGAGCGTGACAGTAACCGGCAGAAATCCCAGCACCAAATGCTTGCTCGAGGGTACCACAGGGCAACCCTGCCGGTCCTCCGATCCTGGGGTCTAGGGTCTAGGCCCTAACCCCTAACCCCTAAACCCTAAACCCAACCTTCTGATTTGGAGTGAGACGGCACACCGTTGCGCCTCGAGATCCTCAAAATCCACAATCCGCTGCTCTTTAGTCCGTGCTGATGCCGAAATAAAGAAAAATTAATTTGAGCATTTTGTGAAAAGCATGTGTTTAACGGACTGTGGTGTTGTGTGCCAGGTGTATTTATTCATTTCTATTAATTCTACTCATTTATTTTTATTCTATTTTATCATATCCTGTCCTTTCTAATCACGTTTAGGAACAGTCATGTTAGAACTTGAACCTTTTTTGTCTAAGTGGTAAGTCAATCCTGTGCTTCATTGGCTACTTAAATTATGGAATTTGAAGAGCTGTTTAAATCCTGATTGGCCAGTTAAATCAATCATCGCCCTGATTAATCCACTGAATTCTCCCTGATTGGATTGAGTCCTGCAATGTAATTGGCTGTGGGAGTCTCACGTTCTGATTGGATCGATGACGTTTCTTAACCTGATTTGCAAATCTCACTGGATTCCTTGGATTTTCCTTGTTACCAAAGACTTAGATATTGATAAAAACTTTTATTAAATAAACATTTCTAATGTAATTTAATGTAGGATAACGTGGCTTTATAGTGCTCGGGGTGATTATTACAGCATTGACCAAAAAGCCTAAAAGACTTATTGTCTTCTTGATAAAGTGTTTAAAATCAGAACATATTCAACTAATTAAAAAAAGAATACAATTCAAACAGACACTATAAATGTACAATCACTGTCTTTTTTTCCTCACATTTTATTACAAAAATTAGATAACACATATGTATGAGTTCTGGGCTACAGGCATACTGATAAAAAGTGTGATGGTAATACTTAGTATTTTCAACTTTTTTCATATAAACAAACAGAAGCTCACAAGGCAAGTCTGAATAAAAGATGTACTGTGACAGGACATGATTACAAATACCACAAAAGGTAAAATATAAAAACAAATGGTTTTCACTTGTGGAACCACATTTTTTAAATGCTTGGGATTTTCATATAAGGCTAGCAACAAACAAGATAACAAACAAATGTATTTTTTCCAGAGTGCTTGGATAAGAGAAAAACCATGTTTAAAACAAATGACACAATATCAATATAGCATTTATCTAATGCATATCACAGTAAATAACAATCAGTCTCATTTTTGTCTCAATGACAAATTCAAAGCTGCCCTTTGGTGCATGTTTGTAACATTCATGCTCTGAGAGCTTTGGGCAACAACCAATTTTCATGTAAACATTGTCAGAAAAACATGCTCCATTCTTAATGATATGGACAGCTTTTAATCCAGGTAAATCCACCCCAATTACTTTTCATTTTTTCCAGACTGGACTTTTAATTTTCAGGATTTAGTCCATTATAGTTATTATTATAATGATGATGATGCTTATTATGATGATCATTATCATTCTTTAGGAGTGCTTGTTCTTGTTACTTTTTAGCTTATGAAGGAGAACCATCAGTATAATGAAGATGCACACAAATCCATATGTCAGGCAACATATTCTATTTGGAGCATGCGAAATGAGAGGTTTAGTCCATTCTCAAACCTAAAGTAGAAATGTTAAGATGCAAGAAATGTCCATTAGTGAAGAGTTTTTAGAAAGGATGCAGAATGAAACCTCTTTAAAATGAGGAAGTATAATTTTTTTAAATGAGTGCTGAAAGCCTCAAACTACTGTAACTCTTCAGTGTTCACAGCTATTATGTAATGTGACTGCAACATGATTCTATATAAAATAAGAGTTCCAAAACCTGGTCCGACATAAAAAAAAATAAAAAATCAATCTTCTACTTGAGAGACAGATAGCACATGTAGGTCGCATAAAAACACACAGAGACATGAACGTAACGGCATACGGCAAACAAAAACAATAAAAGAATAAAACCTGCCAGTGTAATGTCACTTTACTGTATGGAGTGGTAGTCTATATGATGTGAAATCTGGGGCCAGGAGTAGCGATGATGTCACTGTAGGGCTCAGCCTGGTTCAGTTCCACTGCCTGCTGTTTCTTCAGCACCAGAAAGCTGTAGAACTTGGCTGCTGCCTGTTTCTTGTTGTTGTTCTTGCAAAGCTCTAACAGGCTGATTGATTCTGCCCCAGTCTTGGCAAGCACCCTCTGTACATAGTGTTTAATAAGAGAAAGGAAGGCCCATAAATGGAATGACATTTGGACAGCCAATTGGAGGATTGAGGGCAATTAAATTTTCAAAACATACGGACATAAAAATCATAAATAAAAGTGTATTGTCAGTCAGGCTTGAACAAAATAACTGGAACATTTTAAAAAGAATTTTAGTCTCAGAACCTAACTGATGTTTTACAACTCTTCTAGGTCAAAATACCACAGCCTTTGAATATCGAAAGTTTAAGGATATGACTGAATCCAAGATGGCCCACTTTGGTTGCTAGAAATGATTTTTATAATGTTTCTTTTTGTTCAGTGGCTTGATGTATATTCTGGCAAGTAAATAATAAAAACAAAACTAATCAATGTTTCTAATATGTCTCCTTGATTAAATTGTCCACATCCTGCAGTGTGTAAAACCTCCAATGAGTGACTTTGGTCCAGAATGAATACAAAATCTAGTCATACCTGCAGGCCATGTAGCATCTGCTGGGTCCTCTTATTCCATCTCCTCTCTTCTTGGTCCTGGTCACCACCCTGGCCCTCCTCCTCCTGCAATGCACAAAGGCACAAAGCTTACATTTTTTTGTGCTATCACAGAAATAACAACGAGAAGACACTAAAGCTCCACTTGGAGAAGACCCTGGTTCTTATTAAGACAGTAGTGCTATAGGATAGAAAATGGTCAAACTAACAAATGAGGGCAAACCCCAAGAGTAAAAATAAAGGTTGTATGGGATTTATCTTTTTACTGAGACTGGTAGGGAGCAAACAAAATTACTGACAAAGATACCCTACTTACCTCTTCGTCATCATCTTCATCTTTCTTCTCCTTGCTCTTCTCTCCAAGAAGGTCAAGCTCAGGAATGAGCTGGGAGATGTGGGCAGGCTCTTCTGGAGGAAGCTCAACTGGCTGCATGTTTAGCTGCGTTGACACAATTGAAGAGCGGTCATCCTCCAGCATCTAGAAAAATGTACACACCAATAGCTTACTGCACACCTGACATAAAAAAAACACTGTTTTAAACCTTAACTTGGAAAAACACAAAAACCTAGGAAACGGGGATGCAAAATTAAGAGACTGTTAGGCTTTCATAAAGATTAGCTTTGAAAGAGAAGGTATTAGACTCACAGGTAGTGCAGGCTCCGTGTCCTGTGCCTTGCGCTTCTGGCTACGGTGCCCAGAGGGGGGTGGCATAACTGACTCATCCAATGTTGTGCGACTGCCCTCCATGGCAGAGGCCTGCAACACACTTGGCTCCTCTAGGATAGTCTGGTCTGAAGTGACAAATTGTAATCATATTTTTATAGTATTTTACTTGGGCAAAAACGATACTTTAGTGATGTTTATAATGCATTTATTTTTTGCAGTACTTCTCAGTATTTAATACAACCCTTCATCTGTCTTGCAGTTCAAATGTTTAGCCTGTTTAAATGAACGTTTGGATTTACATAACTTTATTGCAATGCAAGGAATGCAAGGAACTACCCCTCAGAAGATATCTGTTATGACTATTACATCAGCAGCAGCATCCCCTGTCTTAATTTCCCTTACTATACAGTACAAACCAATCTAGGAGTTTAAAGAAAAAAATGTTTTCTCAGAGAAGCAGGAAGCCACTTAGTGTCTCTTCTGCTACTGTCTCTGTTGTCCAACTTTTACTCATGCAAAGTCTGCACTACACATTTTCAGTGACATCATTTTACATCATGATTTCATGTATCAATTTTAAATGAGATTGCTCATGAGCCACCAATGAATACATAGATGGTTTTAACAACTATTGAGAAAAAAGTCTGCCTAGTTCTTACCGATAATGTCTCTTTGCTGAGCCAAGGTCTCCTCTCTGGGAACTTCAGGGTTCTCTAGGTCTTTAAGAAACTCATCCAGACTGTCTGCCTCACCACCTTTCCTCCTCTTCCTCAGCTCTTCTGGCACGAGAGGGGTCAGGCACCGTGTGAACATCTGCAGCAGTAAAGCAAACACTTCAGAGGTGGTTCAGAGTGGAATTAGTTTTGAATTTAAATTTTGCAAACAGCTGATTCATCATACTCCTTCAGTTACTTGCAATGAAAATTTAAATGAATGAATGAACGTGAATGAGAGAAAATGACAGGTAAACTTTTAAAATCCTTGTAAAATAGAATTTGAAATTAGGTGTGGTGCTTGGTGTTTGTATTAATGGTCACTACGCAGCATGATGTGTCAGCTGTTTGGTTTGGTCCATCCTCAAAATACAAATGACTGTTGCGGAGATATTATGCAAATCAGTAAAGGCAAAATATTGCAAGACTTAAAAGGCTATTGACAGATCCTGTGAAAGAAATAATTCTCCTTATCACTTATATAATTATTAATCTTCGTTATTCTATAGTTCTAGTTTTTTCTCTAAATTCTAACCTTGAGCAGCCTGTTATTCCAGAGAGGCTGAGCAGGAAGAGAGAAGAGCTTCTCCACTCCTCCTGTCTCCTTCCACATCATCAGTTTCTTAGTAGGGGGAGCCAGATCCAGAGTGGTAACAATGTCCGAGTAGTCACTCAGCTGAGCCCGAATAGTCTTACTGTCCAGTTCCTTCACACTGTCCACAATTAGTTTTCTTTTCCTTTTGGCTTTGGTTTCCTTCACTGAGATATGTAACATAAAAAAAAAAATCTTCAGATGATATAATTTCATGTCATGGAAGCCACTGTAGATATATAAAACAATCAAAACAAACTTTAATAAATAGCTATTAAAACGATGCTGATACATTCAGAGTTGCTGACATATCCTCAAAAGCACTTGACTTTGATTCATATGGGTCTATGTAGGACCCCTGACTTGTACCTTTTTTTTTTGTAAATACACAAAGACTAGAGTCTGTGGTCTATTAGACTTTATGATCCCACCAATCTTACCTGTTATGTCAATAGGCTCTAGGGCAAAAGCTTCCTCCTCATTGTGCACCAGAGTGGTCTGCTCTGTTTGGTCAGTCATAGTGGGTAGCTGCTCCACAGGGCCAGAGTCTGGACTGTCTGGACCTCCCGCTGCTAAACACAATACATTCAACCTTTACTTTCTCAATAATTAATGAAAGATAAGATATACAGCACAAGTCAGTAGCAAAGACATTTAAGATTACTTACGAGACAGGTTGTCAAAGTCATCATCATCGTCTCCTCCATGGTCCTGAGGCATCATGACACTCTCAGTAATGGCAGGAGGGTCATCAAAAATACCACCACCATCCTCATTACTAAGGAGCTTGTCCACTGGAAACAAACAAACAAAAAAAACATCTTAAGCCATTGTTTAAACTTCTAACCATCAAACACTAATTAGTCATTATTATGTAGTATATGTAATATTTTAATAAATGACCCATTTACCCAGCATGCCACCCTCACTGCTCTCCATGTGGTTGTCTCCAAAGTCATCTTTGTATTGGTCGTACTCCAGGTGGTTGGACTTATCGGTCATCTGCCCACTGGCAGACTCAGGCTCAAGGAGCAGGTTGGAAGCAGAAGCTCCGTGAATAATGTCCACTTCAAATGCACTCTCTTCTCGCATCATTTCTCGGTCATCCATTCCAAAATCAGCTGTGGAATAGAAATCACTATTGTTTTAGACACCTAATTGTTAAATGTCTCTGAGCCCTATAACCAGAGGACTCAACTCTAAAGTGTTTGTTTTAAATATCCTTTGCAGCAGTTTTCATAAAATGTTTAAAGACAGAAAAATTATACTTTTATAGTATAACTGTCTAATCTCAGTCTCTAACTTTAAATTGCATCTAACTTCTGTGGTAATCGACCTTTATAGCTTTTTGAACAGCGGAAGCTAAACAATAAACCTTGAAACTCCATGAATACTAAGTTTATGGCAATGTCCCTGGCACAGGACAACTACTTTAGAAAATATGATGAATATAAAATGAAAAACTGCCTTACCAAAATCATTTTCTTGCAGCAAATTCAAGTTGCCCACCTCTTCTCGCATGGTGATTTCCTCTACACGAGACTGATTCAGAGTAAACTGCTGAGCAACATCAATATCACTGCAATAAACAACAGAGTTGAATTTTAAAAGCGAAATGTGAAATATGTTACTCTTGTCAAACAAAATTGAATCCATAATGAAAAATGAATACAAATTAGAAGAAGCAGAGAAATGAAAATGTTCTGCTTAAGAAAACTTTTTGCCATGATTGTAAACACAGGGACAGTAGACCTCAGTGGCACTAGAGCCAAGACGAAGCACTCACTCCAGGTCAGGAAGAGGCTGGTCAAAATCATGGAACTCCTCAGGTAAGGTGATGGCATTGTACGCAGCTTCTCTGTTCTCCTCAGGTAGATCAACCACACCTATTTCAAATGGAGAGTTCCAGGTTACTTCAATCTGATAGGGACAACGCATTTGTTTTTTATTGAGTGACACGCAACATGTAATTCTTTCCTTGGGTTAATTCTGTATTAACTCATACCTGGACGAAAGGCCATTTTAATCTTAATGAAAGCCTCATTGCAGTCAGCAAGTAGATACTTGGCTTTTCTGTGGTAAATCCGCACAACACCCAGCAGTAAGTGACCAGATGTTCGTAGAGCCATTTTTACCTGACCAGAGAAAGAAAGATTATAAAATAATATTTTTGAACACCCTCCAACTTAAAAAAAGAGAAAAAATACTTAATGGCAGCATTTTGTATATTACTACAAAGTGGGAAGCAATTTACCTGTTACTGCATCTAA
This sequence comes from Hepsetus odoe, assembly GCA_017165825.1. Classification (NCBI taxonomy): domain Eukaryota; kingdom Metazoa; phylum Chordata; class Actinopteri; order Characiformes; family Hepsetidae; genus Hepsetus; species Hepsetus odoe. The sequence continues at coordinate 12,333,417 of CM029368.1, forward strand.
AAATGAAATCTGACACAATGTATTCCACAACTTTGGTGACACATTTTTTAGGCAGTTTTACCTTTGGAGATATGATGCTTTCTACACTACTCTCCAGGTTGCACTCAAACACATGTGCTTTAGTCAGCTTCTTATCCCAGTGGGCCGCCAGCCAGATTTTGGCCAGCGGCCCACGTTTGCTGAGCACAAAATGGGCGTAGAACATCGTCCCAGCACCTTCTCACAAGTGAGGTGGGGGGGACGCCAAACCTGAAATTCAAAAAGAGCCAGCTGTCAAACATATTTATTAACAGAGCCTTCTAAGAAATTTGAGGAAATTATGGCTGAGGAATAAAGTCATTAGCAAAGCCAAACCAAAACAATAACAAGTTGACAACTGTTTGCATGTATTGAACCAAATCTGAGCAAAGTTGAGCTCCAGCAGTCATGGATGTGATAAAAAGGACTTTTGTACTTATGCAGTACTTTCACCCAATGAATCAATACCATATTCATAAAGGGAATGAAAAGACCCAACATGTTTACAACTGCACCACATCCAGCAATTTCAACACACCTGTATGGTTTCTGCAGTCATCCACATATTATTTGCTTACTCATGAAGTGCTTATATGTGGGGCTGATCAAACAAGTTGTTTAGGAGCTCATGCAAAAGGGACAAATGGAGCTGAGACAAGACATGCCACAGGTGATCTCCACCAAGACCAAGACTAAAGAAACCAGCTGCTTTATTACCTTATGCTGGCATATTAGCACATATCTGGCTGAAACATGAATGGGTTTCAGACTGTTTTTCTTGGCTAAGGGTGCAATTGTCTTCAGTGGACAAGTTAGTTAGGACAAGACAATAATATGCTGCATCACCGGGGAAGACAAACAGTGACTTGGGATGTTTATGGAATATAATCTTGATCACAGAATGTGTAAAAACGTGCAAAACTTGACAATTTTATTATCTGGTGATTTTGCTTTTTTTGTATTATTATTATTATTATAAATAAATATAATTTGATAAAAGCTTCTACGCATTTTATACAACGTAAATCTACATTTTCTTAAATAAAAACGAATATGCTGCATGCAAATTCCAAAGTTTACAGCAGAAACAGTAAAGCTAGATCACTGACAGACTGCACTCTGGAGGGACTGACGACCTGTCAAGCACAGCAACATTAAGGCCTGGGAGACTGGCAGCATCACATTTAATGCAAACACAGCGATATTAACTGCACAACTTCTGAACCGTCGGTGAAGAATTTTTTTTTGGTGGGGGGATCTTCATTCTATTAAGCAACAACACCCCCAAGTATAAAAAGCAGGGAATACCATACTGCAGTAGTTGGGGTCGGTGCACAGCTATAAGTTAGTGGAAAGCTCCTTCTCGCACTATTAGACTCCCCAATGAGCCTTTTAAAGGCGTTCATCGTTAAATAAGACCGCCGTTTCTACAAATATTCTAACTGAAGACGAGCCCTTAATATCCCACTCCTGCCCCTGACAGGGCTAGCTTTCCGAGCTAACTACTTAGCCAACCGCTACGTCCCAGTCAGTCAGCCTAGCCAGCAGCTAACGCCAGAATAACCGTTAGGAGTGAAAGGCTGCAGGGCAAAACGCTAACCGCTAACAAAAACGGCTGCTTTTACTTAATAGTACTTACACAAAACGCTCCTATCGTAGCTTTCTTTATTTAGCAACCGTACGCAACAGTCAGTCTCTCTCCCTTTCTCCCCCTCTTTCTCTCCCCCCTTCTCTCTCTCTCTCCCTCTCTTTCCCTCTCCCTCTCCTACGGTACAGTCTGGGTAAAACAAACAAAATGGCGCCGTGCTCTCCTTGTGTGTCCGCCCACCCGAAGCTTCATTTAAACCGGCGAGATGTTTTACAGGCAAACCCGCCGGGGCAGCTGAGCGGAGCAGAAAGAGCAGACCGTCTGAAAGATTTCACACGATTCACATTCAGTGGAAAAAATAACCAAGAAAGATGGCCCCGGTCAATGTATCTGATTACATTATAAAAATCACTGAAACGTCGAGTTCTTGAGTTAATTGAACTGCAAACTTAGAGTTAACTTGAGGTAAAACACATTATTATTTATTATAATTATTAGCAGGACCAATGGTAATATAATAACATTCATAGTCATGCTAACAATAATAATGCCGGATCAGCTGAATGGCAACCAGGTCACTGTGTTTGGATTAAATGTCCTCGCGGCTCATTGAGCGTTGTGCTGAGGGGTGTTCAAAATGACATATTAAAGTTATTTAATTATACATTGCACAATAAGCTGCTTTAAGTCATTAAAACATTTACAAAGTAAACCCTGAAAAAACAATGAAATGGATGCATTTTCACGTGAAAGACGTCATTTTTGCTCGCCTCTGCTGACACATTTACGCATGTGCAAACTGAAGTGTGACAAAAGTGAAAACTCATTCACACAACATTCATATATTCCATGTGCATCCTGGATTTTAAACATTCCACATGTGAAATAAGTGTAATATTTGTAATTGTCACTCTCAGGCACCTCTTTATTCAGATCTTGTCAACACAAAATTTTGTTTTGTTAGAGAAAATCTAGCATGAAAACATTTGAATCATTTCTGAGTGCAGTTTTAGCAGAGCCTTCTTATTCCGAGGACAATCTGAGTTTTATGTCGTGTGTAGTTAGGAAAGCAGGAAAAAATAGCTTTTGTTAGGATTACGGCTGTACGGTACTGATCCCCGCTGTTTAAAGCAGAAATCACTCCTTGGTCTCGGTGTTAACTGTGCTCTACTAAGACACTGAACAGAGGCTCTGGGTCTATATTGTGGGCGTCAGGCCAGACTTGGCCTGTGAACACTTTTCTGTTGGTCTGGCGGGCATCCATCCACTTTGACAGTAATGTGAGTTTTAAACCCTAAGTACCATCATACTGGATGTTTAGACACAGACGGGTTATTACCCATAGATTTCTTGCAATTTTATGTCCCTCGGCCCACAAACTAAATTACAGTTTGGCTTGCCTGCACTAAACACTTTAATTAATTCAGATATCAGAAGCACTTATCAAGCCTCAGCTTGTACGGCTCTGATGTGGTACCTAGTAAATAAGAAAAACTGTTTTTTGTTCTGCATAGGGTGTCCCTTCCCAGAGCTTGCAGGTGCACCAAAATTAATAACAATAATTATACTAATAAAAAACAACTTGTGATTACTGATGTAATACGATACATTTTCAGGACAACTTGATCAGCGCTTTCTAACTCTGAAATGAAAAAAAAAACAGCACTGCTAATATGGGCCACCCTCACATTAGCCTCAGGCCACCATGCCTGACAACAGTAGAACTTGAGAGGAAGGTCATTCTCTGTAATTATGAAGCTCCATCCAGTACTACTGAGACATGCTAGAGTGGTTTTGTGGTCCTTAACTAATTATCTCACATCAGGAAAGAATGATGACAGTGTTGCTACAGCCAAAACTTGTTCAACCAACACGATAAGAAGTGCATAACATGCATCCATCAGGCACAGCATTAATACTGCATTTTGAGGCATAGACCTCAGAAGATGTGCTGTGGTATTTGGGTTTAAGAAATTAACAGCAGATCCTGTACATTGAGGGTACACTGTGGGGACATCCATGGGTAAGACTACTTTGTCCAGCACATCCCACAGAATCTCTTTGTTTGAACACTTTGAACTCTTTCATGTTCCTCAAACCATTCAGCTTTTTTTGTGGTGTGGCAGGTGGTTCAGTCTTTCTGAAAGAGGCCACAATCATTAGTGGGTATTGTTACCATGAAGGGGTCAACATATAAGTTGGTGGTATGTCACAAATAGCAGAACACAACATCTACCAGTAAAATATTTCCCAGAGCATCACACTACTCTTGCCTTCTTCCCATCTTCCCATCACCTCTCATACTCATACTCACCTGTCCATCCACGGAATGTAATCAGACAAGGTCTTCCATTGTCTTGACTTGATGCTCCATGTTGTAGGTGCTTTTGACTGCAGTCAGAGGTCAGCATGGGAAATCTGACTGATCTGTGACTACATGACCCCATGCATAATAAGCTGTGATTCACTGTTTTCTGACACCCAACTATCATAAGTATTTTTTCTGCGCTGTCTGCTATAGTAGCTCTTATAGTAGACAAATCATGGAAGCCACTGAGAGCAACTGAAACAAGCTAATCAGTATTATTAATCTTTTTGTGGTTTTAATTTTGTGGTTAATCAGCGCATCTGACACTCAGACAGCTTTATTTATTCGTTTTCATTTTAATCATAAAATTATTTTCAGAACTTCCTGCATTCATACACAAAATCGTAATAAGAAAAGAGTTTAAAGATGATCTGAAAAAAAAGATGAGGAAATCTTTTATAGTGCTGAGACATAATTTTGACCATTTCATTTCCAGTGTTACCACTGGGTGTCATCCTGGCTCCATCTAGATTAAGCCCAGTCCATCCTACCCTTAGAGACACTGTCATCTTCAACATGGCCCGTTAGAAACAGAATTGATACAGAAATTATAGTGTACCTAACCTTCGGTCACAAAGTATCTGCATTTGCCATCTAGGACTATAAGTTTATACTGATAAATTTTCATGCAATTCAATTTTGCTGTATGAAGCTAAGATTCGAGGAACCATCATAGAAGACTGATGACTGGCTGAAAGTGACAACCCTTGTCATTGCGAGGTCACGGCACAGCACACATGAACCACAACGAAATTGGACCTCTGCATTTAACCCATGCACACTCAAACCCATGCAGCAGTGGGCAGCTATTGAAAGCGCCCGGGGAGCAGTGATGGGGACAGTACCTTGCTCAAGGGTACCTCAGGGCAACCTATTGGGAAGGGGTTTGAACCCCCGATCCTCCGATCATGCGGCTAACGCCCTAACCGCTAGGCCACCGCTGCCCACCGGCTGTGGTTGTCTTTAATGATTAATAAAGAAAGTCTGATGTCTGAAAGTCACACTATGCATTTTCTCATGGGTGAAGACGTACGTGACATTTGAAGATACCTTGGACTTAATAATAATCAGAGCATGCACTTATTCAGTTCCATTAATCATGTAGTTGTAAAGATGTGCTTCTTGAACATTGTAATAAAATATACCAATTTGCCAGATAAACTGTACAAGCAGCAGTTAGCCACATTGTTAAAACCACAGCCGAATTTTTCCTTTTGTTCTTTTTTAGGGCTGAAGCAGTTTCAAGAGAATGGATTCTGAAATAAGGACTTTGTAGTGTTTGCTCTGCTCCAAGAAAGCAAGTGTGGTAAGTAACCAATCACATTTTCTTTGGATGTGTAGTAACACATTGGTCTTTTGTAATAGGCAATTTATGTTAATGGTAAAATCTAACAATTTAAGACTCATCTCATACCTCTACTCTTGTTCATGATTTTGTTTAAACCTTGAGAAATGATTCAATGATCAGAAACAAGAACTTTGCTAGCAGATGTTAGACAGTCTGAATGACTTACACAGGTGCAGTTTGACAGAAATTAACATCAGAATGTGATCTTTAAACGGATTTTCATACCTTAAAGGTACATTGCACATCATAAATAGCAAGTAAGGAGGTATTATATGCCTAAATGTAACCATTTAGAATTAAATGAGCATGCGTGTGTGCAAGCTCACTCTTCTGGAGGCATGCACATCTAAAGCCAGCTGACTCATTCCCTCTCATCTTACATAGCATTATGATCTATAGAGTCCTGCGTGCTGCCCTTATGCTGTCCTTTTGCTCCAAGCTATGCTGGCACCTCCTGTTCAAGTGTTTTGCATAAATCACAAGTGCTTTGAGTAATGAATGGGAACAGCCATTTTGACCACATTGCCTTTTGTGCGAGGGGATTTGGAGTTGGAGCGTATGAATTTCCATTACCCCTCCCTGACAACTGAACTGCTTACTTTTAATTGGAAATGATCATAACTCTCTCGTGAGCTTTACTGCGGAAGGCTTTTGGCGCATGTTCATTCTCATATGGTGCCCACAATGGCGTCCCAGAATGAGACATCCATCAAATCTCAAGGCAAGAGACACTTTCTCTCCAGCAGGCGGAAAAGAAAGTGACCTTGAGTGACAAGGGAAAGGGGAACTCTTTCTCTCCTTTCTTGCATCTCCATTCTTCTGTTCTATGCTTTCTACCACACAGCCTCATCTCTTTGTGTGCTGCCTCCTCTATCAAGGGCTTTTTACCTCTTACAGGTATGTCTTCTTTCACATCTCGTCCTCGCAGCTGAAGTTCAGACGAGCTGCTCCAGCAGGCTGCAATGGGGAACTCATCAGCTCTCTGGTGCAGGCAGATGCAGTCAAGGGTAGGGAACATGCCAGAGACATCTGCACCCACTCTCTTGTTTAGCCATGGGTGCATTTGCAATCTGTATTTGCAGTGAGTGGGAAATGAAGGCAGCAATATGGAATGTGTCGGAGGCAAACAGGCACGGCTATCACATGGGACTAAGAATAAGGCAAAGCAAGAATTTCAGTTTTCCTCTTAGTTAGAGAAGAAATGGGGCGAAGGTTAATTTGTTACTAAGGCCATCACTGACATTTCCTCTCAGGAGTCTGAAAAGCAGCATTTGTAGAGTTCCATAAAAAAGTATAATCAGAAATGGTTAATTCTAGTCTGGAATTCATTTTCAAATAGTTGTGTTTAAAGCTTGCATAATTGCATGCTGGCCTCAGAAATCTGCTTTTTTTTTTTTTTTTGACAGCCTAAATTAGAGAAATCTAGCTTTTTAAACTAATCAGGGAACAAATGGTACAATTTCAGAATAAGACTATGCTTATAGAGCTTTATGAAAGGTGTAAAATTAGTTTATTGATGGTTTATGTGTTATGAACTCACACCTTAGATTTAATAATCGCAGTTAGAAGACACATGACTTGTTATATCCAATGAATATAAATGATAAATATAATGCTAGTGTTGTTATAACTGCTCTTTACTATTTTTAAAGTGTTTATGACCTAAGTAATAGCCATTAATGAACTTATTTTAAATCACTTTTTAAACTTAATGTGTTTAGCCATATTGTAAAGTGATACTGAAAGACGAATACTTATGAATGCAAAAGCTGTAAAGAAATTATTTTTGAATTATATAACTTATCAGTCACTTACTTTCCCCAGGTCTTGTAACAGTTTTGAAAATATTGAAACTAAAAAGGGTTGCTGGGAGTGATTTGATGATTTGAGTGGTCAAACGGTCCTTCTCTCTGAAAATCTGATATATATAAATACATACATATATATATATATATATATATNTCTACAATAACACAGGAAATAATTGAGACAAAAGTTGTCTGTCTGCCAAAAATACAGACAGTCCTTTCTCTGTGGGACTTCAAGACTTCTGTCTGCGGAGCGATAAGCAAGGGAAACGGAATGGACTTCAACTTGAAACACTACAGACCACAGGAGAATGTGGCCCAAACATTTCGCCAGTGCCCTGTAAGATAAACCGTGAAATGAAGCTGAGCATTTATTTTGTGGTGTGTGAGCGGCTCTGGGGCCTGGTGCAGATGGAGTGGAAGTCAGGGTGGCAGTTTTTTTAGCAAAGAAGCACAGAATCAGCAGCCCTGGGGGATACAGAGCACAGGAGTGTGCGGTCAGCTAGAATCAAAATGATGGGCTCCATCCGGTGCTCACACACCTGCAAGGGATAAATACATACATATATATATATATATATATATGTTTTTATGTCTGGTTCAGTGCCATGAAAACATTGTCTATACAAATTAAAGAGTTTTCCCAGAGTCATGTCTACGCCAGTAACAAAGAAGGAACAGTTGTTTTGTGAGAGGAGAACTGAATGTCAAAGAACCATTTAGGAACTGCTTCAATGGCCTCCAGAATTACTGCAGTGATGCCCCCCAACAGCTGGAACCTTATTATACTTTCTTGCCAAGCATATTCAATCAACACAGTATGCTTTAAAACAAACTACAGAACCTCTTGTTCATCTTCTACCTCTGCTTATTTTGTACTTCTGGCCCTCTTTTCAACATTCTTCCCCACAGTTCAGTTTTAAGCAGACCTCTGCGCCGCACTACAGAGAACTGCAGTATGGTCTGCAGGTTCATGGCAGTGTAACACAATGATTATCAGTGTCCTTGATCTCAGAGTTAGTGTGGAAGGATGCAAAAACAGAGAGAAATCATCGGATCCTATCATGTGCTCTGAGCTGTGGGGCTGCAGTGAAATATGTCGATAAAGAGATGAAAGGATGGACAAGTCTTCATGTCCACTGAAGCATGTATGCCTTCACTGTAAGAGTGCCTCTGAAGTATCATAACTTCACACAAAGAGTGACTAAGGGAAAGCACAGCTTAGTTTTCTTTAAGCAACAGGCCAACTGACTTCTTTTTCAAACTTTCCAAGCAGTGGGTTGTTTGTATTCACATCCTCGCCTTGTTCTAGAGCTGACCTTGCACGCAACTCTGATTTGTTTTCAGTAGCCAAGGGATGCATTTCTCTGAATGAAGTTGCAAGCAGAGGCCACTGCTTCATTTTCATCTATAAAGAGGCTTATTTAATATTTTCATTTTCTCTCTTTCAGATAGTGAGAGGTATTTGCATTTTGTATGCTGTCATATTTCTCCATATTTTTCCTTCTAAATTGAGTCCTTGTCGTCAACATTTTTCTCATTGTCATTTCTTTCTGTATCTTGGTGAACGATGAAAATGATCACATTTAAATACAGTATGTGGTTTTACAATCTTCTGCTCATTTTGCAATGCCAAGAAAATTTGATGAACATGTCTATTTTGGTCTGGCCTGATTCTTGCTTTAAATGTTTCAGTGATCACTTTTTTGAGTTTTACATAATTTCAAAGAAGGCCAAACACTCGAACCAACCACCACAACCCCCCCCCCCAAAAAAAAAACACAAAAAAATATAAAACTTTTTTACAGTTGGCCAATGTATGATAGAACTTCCATGTACATCCCATGCTTTAACTCTTAGGCAACGCTTAACTCTTGCTTAAAGGTCATTATTAGCTTTCCTCTTTCTGAGCATACACTTACTATCTGAGCATACACCACTTACTCCCATTTGGTCACTTTTGAGCTCAGCAAAAACAGTCACATGACTAATGAATCAATCTAAGGTGCCACGGGTAGAGCCAGGCATACACTTTACTGCTGCAGGCATTGCCAATGTAATTAAGGCTGAGTCAAAGGGAACTGAGAATGGCCCACTAAACAGAGATTCCAGGAGCTTTACTCCATAGCACTGTGACAGGAGATGGCAATCCAAGTATTTCCATACCTGGGCACATTTGAAGTAGAAGGCTTCCAGTAATGCAGAGCTAAAAAACAGTGATTTAATATGTGTACTGCAGCATTTACAGGGAGCTTAAGAAGATGCTGCAGAGAACAACTAAAAAAACTTGATGAGCGTTTGCACATTCTCCGTAACAAGCATAAAGTCAAGCAGCTGGAGGATGTTCATATACTGGATGATGCCTGTTCAATTCTACAGTAAAAGTTTGGGGGCACCTTGCTTTCATTTATATCTTTCATGAGGATATAATGCTTAGAAATTCAGGGGCTAAATGATATGCCATTAAATATGTTATTTCTTCAAAATAAACCAGATTCGCCGTTAAAATGGTAAAATATAACAAAAGAAAACATTCTCAACTATATGAAAAACAAGTGGTGTTTGATGCCCCCCAAACTGTGCAGTTATTTCTTCACAAACAACCACAAGTGCATCACGTATTTAACCAGGGAGGACAAGGAGCACACGTTACAAAAGGAATTAGCCTTTTTTAATCTTACATTGCATTGAAAATTTACATAATAGATTCATACATTTTACAAATAATTTCTCCATAAAAATATATTTCTTTACAAAAAACTTTTTTTGTTATTTTTCTCTTTTTATATCTATTTTTGAATGCATTAACATAGGAGGAGTACCCAGCTGTACTGCAAATATTCATCTGCTTAATTGGAAAGAGTCTGTTCCTTGATCATATGGGTGTCTTCTTTTATTGCAGTCATTTAGAGAAAATGGCACGTGACCAATCAGCTCAGAGTGGCGGACAGGTGAGCAGGGGCTATGGTGTACGGATAACCGATGTCCAACTTGGCCGACCCACAGATTCAGTTAACATGGAGAAAAAAGAACAAACGAGAACAAGGGGAAGCAGCAGACCTGGGTTGTGTGTTTTTTTTTTTTGGTAGGCACTGTGTAAAAAACAAGCAATGCTTAAAACAACAGTTTGGAATCTTATAATGGTAAGAAACTCTGGCAACTGTACAGTGTGCATGTAGCAATGTAGCTAAGTTACAAAAACATACAAAAAAAAGCAAACAGACGCTCCAATTATCACAGACTCATTTGTTAGATTTGGGCTGGACATTTGGACAGTGATGTCAGAATAGGCTCCCTGAAGTCTGCAGCTTTCTGCCCTGTCCAAAGTGAACAGCTCACCTTCACTAGTTCACTAGTTCACCTGTCCAAAGTGAACAGCTCACTTTCACTAGTTCACTAGTATGGCCTGTTGGTTAGGGAGAATGTGATGAGAGGTACAGTACAGTAGAAGGCACTGGAATGAGTCTCACAGCTTGTGGGCCTGGAAGCACGGAACTGAGGTAATCTGACCCTGCCCATAGTGATGGCCAAGAAAGGGCTGAAAAACTATGTCACAAATTTGGCTCCAAAGCAGTTCTCTCTGTACACTATTAAGGACTATTAAGGACCAGAGGAATGACATCACTAAACAATGACAAATGACAGTGACACATGAATATATGCATGTTGCAGCTCCCTATTTGAGTATTTAATGATAGTGCTTGCTAAATGCTTCACAGCATTTACTGCTTGGAATCAGATTAGACTATGTTGAATTTGATATAAAGTTACTCATTAGGTCAAGGACTAATTCTCATATCTGCCCTTCAGTAAAAATTCAATATCCCATCAATGTCAGACTGAATCGGCACAGTGCTCCATGGCCCGTATGTACTAGATAAATATGATCACATTGTTGCCACAATACACATTTAACAAACATGCATGCTCCTTAGTGTTGATGTAGTTTGAGTTTGTATAAAAGTCCATGGTACAAATGCCAAGTGCATTTTATTTTATACAAATTTCATAATAACAGTAATAATCATAATAATATGAATGATGCATGATAAAAATACCAAATTATCTTATCAAACTTTCAAAATGCTAGATAAATTTAGCTGAAAAGTGATAGAGCACAATGACACTTCCCTTTCTAATAGAATAGTTTGGACAGGAAACTGTCAAGAGCATCACATCTCATCTGCAGACTTCAGGCCAAAATGCTGACATTTGTCCCAGAGGTCTTAGTGTCTTGTACCAACATAGAAATACATACTGAATAATGGCAGCAGTTTAAAAAAAGGTGGTAAAAGACATGTCAGCGCTCCACCCAACACTTGAAACATCAATGACACATTTACTCTCTCACTGCAACTCATTAAATGTCATGATTATGTCAATGTACAAACAAAGATATGACCTTACACACTGTGAACTAAAAGCTAAGGGGTATGGCCATTAAACAGCTGAGAACAAAACATCATTTATCACCAAAGAATGAACCTACAAATATCATTTGTTTATTTGTCAATATGAACTGCACACTTTTTAAAATTTACTTTCATAAACTCTTGATAGAAGCTCTCTCTCTCCTGATCTCTCCAATGTGGTACATAGCACAAAAATATAGGTGGTGAATGCTCCTCGTATATATGCAATTAGATTTACAGATCCCTTTTCCTTAAAAAAAAGACCAGTTGAGCATGAAGAAGCACTCACAGAGTGCAAATAGAACAGCAGAAGAACTCTCCACTCTTCTGGTTGTGAAGATTGAAGATTTTAGGTTTTTAGAGGCAGACTCCCCCCAACAAAATCCCTTTGATGTCCAGTGTTGTATTCCATGTCCTCTGTAGATGCACATGGTCAAATCATGGTTCCTGAAGAGTGTGCTTTAAATATCAGAGGAAGGGCCACAGTGCATCAGCTGGATGTTCTCTAGCAGTCTGAGAGAAATCCATCCCTGCCTTGGACGCCGTTATATCCATCCATTTTTTTCTTTAAAAAAAAAAAAAAAAAAAAAAAAAAAAAAAGAGAACACAAAACCTCAACTTTTGTTCTTGCGTCTAGTGGTCCTCATTATACCATTGTGCAGACTGTGTTCAAATTGGGGTCGAATCGGACGGCTTTGCCCTCCCCTGACTTTGCATTGGTGTTGTACATGGGGTTCTCAAAGGCGGCCTGCCCGTTGTTGTTCTCGTGGACCGAGCAGCCTGTGTACTGGGTTTTAGGTGTAGTCCTTTTAAAAGAAGACAAAATAATGCAGATAAAAACTTTAGTAACCATTATTATAAGGCTGCACTAGTAAACCTGTAGTGGCTACTGTGCACTGCAGCAAACAATTCAGTGACCATAAACAACACATTCACTGAAAGGTAAATCTAACAGTAAAAAAGTCAACATATTTCCTCCTCTTAAAGTGGCACTTTTATGGATGACTTTATAAAGAACTTGAGCTTTTGATTCAAGATAAGTGTTTACTGCGGGAAATTGCCTTGTTCACTCACCGCTGTTTGTAGAGGTAAAAGCCGAAGCCTGCAAAAATCAGGGCGAAGAAAGGCACAAGGATTGCTATGGCCACAGAGCTACTGTTTGTACCGTGTGGTGGATTTGACGAGTTATTACTTTCTGACATGTTCAAACCTGTGGGAGATAAAAGTAGAAAAATATATTAACAACACCTTTATAGTTTTCCTCACACAGTATAGCACAAAATAAAACTTTAAGCTGGAAAGGGAGTAATGCAACATTGTAAGCACACATCCTCTTTCTAAAACTAAAACAGTTTTCAGGAAGGGCGAAAAATCTGTTGGTGCAGACAGTTTTCAAAGTGACTGATAAAACAATACAAATAAACCATTTTTAAATGCTGTCAATGAACATGGCTAACTGCTGTGGAGCATCTCTCAGCCAGAGGATTCACAGATGAGAATGATTATTCTCAATTCTCCAGCTATCAGAGTGCTTACTGAATTTACAAATGGCCAACATTCAGCTATGTCCTCCAAAGGCAAAATTATGAATACACCTACAATACGATGCTAATATATCAGTTTTTTAGGACTGAAAAAAGTTATAATTATATTCAAAAGCTAATCTTATTTAAAGTCCCTATTAGAGAAAAGAAAATATAAATAGGAGATACTTTACCCAGCCTTTGGAGGCCAAACTGGCCATAGTCTTTACCCTGTATAAAGCCTTGAAAAACATATGTGGCACCATCAGGTTCTGCAGACACCTAGGAGAACGTAAGAAAAGATATGGCCTTCAGGTGAAATGGCAAACTAGTTCAATTTAACAGTGATTGAAAAATCAAGTGAAGCTGTTTGCAGTAAAGCATGAACTCTAAAGGCTCATTTATGCTCCTGTTACATCTGAAAACAAATGTATCAATGTAACCTTCACTATCCAAATAGTTTTATGCGTCTTTTACATAGATATGGCTGCTGAGCCATACGATCACTAGAGGTCAGAGTCAAAAGTTTCAAACACAAACATGGAAATGGTGGAGGAGATTGCAGGCAGCAATGGTGTGTTTGATCCTTGACAGCATTAAATGTCTGTTACTGATCTCTCCTCAAATAAATTATGCCATATAAAAAATGTATTCATTGTGTCTTACTATTAGCTACACTGCCACCAAGATTTCTGGTGGTACTGCGCTGTTCTGTCCATATCTGCAAGCCTTCTGAAAGTCAAATGAATGCTGAGTACAGACAGAAGGTTTCATTCATATCTACACCTTTATCTTTGAACATAAATGAGTCTTAAGCGTGTTTTGATGTCTAAATACTAGTTCAAAATCTGCAATAATACATATATTGTCTGTGAACGTTACTGTAATTATACCTGTCATAATCATCAAAAATGTAGCTGATGATTAAATGCCACATAAATAATTGCAATTAACAATTTAATGGTCTTTTACATCTTAAATAAGTCCCACTAAGTGAAAAGTGTATTGTATGAAATTTGTATCTCGGAACAGTGCTCTCACAAAACCATCCAGTGACCACTGCTCCTCCATCATCTTGCCCAGCGTGGTGGGAGAGGATGCTTTTACATCATACATGAGCAGCATCAACCTTGCTTCCTGGCTCTTATAGACACCTGTAACCAGGAGCAATACACAGTCAACAGTCTACAAACCGTCAGTCAAGCACACGAGCAGACACGGTGACAGATAATATACTTCTCTGTTATCCACCCACTCCAACAAAAAAGGTCATACTTGAAAACTGACTCCTATGTGCTTGGTTAATAGTATTCCCCACACTGAATGCAATCATAAAATCCATTGCATTCCACTGCCTCCCTAAAGCAGAATCAGTTGCTCTCTTACATTCAGTGTCACCTCAGTGCTGTGACTGCATTTCAATTAAAACTTTCAGCAGGCAGATACATTTCTCATACATGTGAGGGGTGCATCAGCCACCTTTCAGTGTAATTACTGGCAATGTCTGGCTAGGTCCAAGTTTCATTGAAATGGTTGGGATCAATTAAAGAATGGAAAGCATGTCAGTGTCAGCTATGTAAAGACAGTCCCAGAGAAGGAAATTATTAAAGTGGGAAGGGGCAAATTAAGTCAACTGATAGAGAAATATGTCAGCGTTCTTTCAAATAGCATTAATGCTTCATTAGATTGCAGCAGAGTAATAGATTTAACTTTTATACAGGGCGACTTGAAGAATGTCATTAAAGTGAAAGGATGCATCCCTGCTTTAAGGGAACTGATCAATTCAACCAAATTGGATGTTCACCCTGCCTTGGAAATGAACACATACGAGAGAATACAGACTGATTTTTATTTCTAGCGGCTTATAAAATAGTTTGATATTAGAGATTTTATCTGGTTTAAGGACCATGGTGTGGATCAGTTTCATGATTAAAATTCTAACACAATTCAAGGACCACTGAAGTTTGTTATGTTCTGTTTTTGGAGAACTTTTTTCTCTTTTTTTTTTTGCTCAGAAATCAAACTGAAGTGGATTTGTAAACATTTTACCGTGCAACCAACCTGAAAGCAGGAGCTCCATGTTGCTACTAGTCAACGTGACGTTAACTCTACCCGTGGATGTATTAAAGCTTGTAATACTCAGAGTCATTGGTTGTTTTCTTCCCTTGTAGTTATATGAGCCCTTCCAGATGTAGTTTGGAGCAAACACATCATCTGGGACTGACAGAAAAAAGAGAGTATTATTTATTCAGCTACTATGACACAGTATAAATATGTGTCTAAATAGACATCTGTATGGTGATTTCTGCATGTACTGTATTATATGCTGCAACAAGCAGGCATTCAATCCCAGTAAAAGGAAAGATCTTAATCAAATTACTTAAAGTGTTTAAACAGATATATATGAAGTTGTGAAGCTTTGAGGAAATGCCCCAGCTGCTGATAAAGCTGACATTTCAGCTGGCTTTGCTCATAAAACTGTACTAAAACTCCCTACTTTACAACACTCATAATGCTAAGATGCATGAGTAAGTTTTAAATAAATGGAACATTTGTCCAAATGAGTTCAAGCCTTAGAATAACACTTATGAACAGCTGTATCATACACCCGATAACTTCGCAAATCATGTCTAGCAGGTTTCCCGTTTTTTGGCGCTGGCTCTCAGAGCACATAAATGTTATATGTGTGCTGTGTCTCGTGAAGGTCAGGCAAAATGTTAGGCTCCAGAAAAGTCTGTGAGTGGCCTGACTGCCGTGGTGCTTTACTGTCAAACTGACTGGAACCACTCTCTTACTTATTAGCTGCCTCTTCCTCGAGAGGCCTTCTTCCAGAATACATCAAGGACACAGAGTGTCTGAGCTGCTGTTTCACTGGACAGCCCAAATGCTCCACCTCTGGGCTATTACTTTACCATTCACTCTGAGAGGGCCTGCATGTGTGGTCTTTAAAATGCAATAGTGAACAAATAGGTCTTACATTATTATCTCCCTTTGTCATTATAGACTCACCATTTAGCTTGGGACTTGGTGTACCTGGGACTGGCTTAATGGGCTTCTCTGATAGCTTGGAGCCAGCTAGAATGTAAATAAATAAACATATTAATACAGCATTCATTTTCTTTTCATGTTCTCATATCAAAATGCAGATACTCCGATAGTACTGGCCGTGCTCCTAAAATCCCACACTTATTACCATGCAAGCAGTAGCACCTTGTAGCAGTGGATTCTCTCCCCTCTCTCCCACTTTCAAAATAAAAATTTATCAAAGGACTGCAGACGGCAGGGAGGATGACACTGCCAGTACATCAAGCACTACAACAAACAGCAAGCAAAGGCCTCCAGCCTGGGACAGCAGCACAGGAAAAACAAGGGGGCAGGAAAAAAATGGACCTAGAGTAGAACAGGGCGGCACGCCGTGAACTGATTTTTTTGTTGTTGCCTTTCACATCTGTTTGTGCGTGGTAATTACGAGGACGCCTGAGGTGTGCAGCTGTGTGCCCAGACAGCAACACTGGCTGCGCTTCATGGCAGCACTGGGAGCTGTGTGGGGAAGGAAATCATAGCATGCTGCTTTGCAGCATCTACATTAGAGCACTTCCTAATGCCACCCACACACAAGTTTAGTGAACTGCCAGTGCATCTGGGCAAAGTTAATAAAGCATAAAGACAATTGTCTACACATTTATTAGTCTTTGGTTTTCGAGCAGTATAATCTGGTATATATACACAGCGACTGTGTAGCACAGCAATAAGTGATTACAATGTAAGACTAGTGTCCATATAAAATAAGAAGACTGATAAATGCATTTATTAAATTGCTTTTTTTTTGCATGTTGTACCTCGACACACAGGCATCTTCCCTGTCCATGTTCCATCGGACCTGCAAACTCGATGCTCTGAACCACCAGACAAGAAAAAGCCAGTCTGGCAGGTGTAGATGAGAGTGTAGCCATAGCCAGGCAGGTCCATCCCTACAACATCCACATGAGGAGGGCTTTCTGGCTGCTTGCAGTTATGCGCTGTGGTAGGAGAGACAAACACAACAGGTAAGAAAAACATAGAAAAGAAGACAAAACAAGAAAAGAATAAGAACCATTGGAATTAGAATGAGAAGAAATAAGAAAAGGTATTTTTTTATACAGAATTACTGTTTTTTTAAATTTTTTTTATTACTGCCTAATTGATAGGATTCCCTAATATGTCTGCTTTATTTGCTTCTAAGCTGCATAAAGATACAGATTGTATTCAATTGTATGTTACAATTTGAATGGCTAAACTAATATGTCTACACCCTACATCCCTTTTTTAATCATTCTGGAAAAAAAAAAAAGAAAAAAAAAAAGTGACAACCGTTGTCCACAAAATTGGACCTCTGCTTTTAACCCATGCACACAAACACCGTGCAGCAGTGGGCAGCTATTGAAAGCGCCCGGGCAACAGTGACAGTACCTTGCTCAAGGGTATCTCAGGGCAACCTACTTGTGAGGGAATCGAACCCACAATCTTCCGATGCGGGGGCAACTCCCTAACCACTAGGCCACCACTGCCCCATTCTGGCTACTAAAAAATAAATAAATAAATAAATTCTATTTTGCCACCAGGATCTTTTTGTCAACAGGCTAACTCTTCTTGGTAGCTGAGGCACTTTATTTCATACAGGTCTATTTTCATTGTACCATTTGAGGATCGCTTGCCTCTACACATCATGCAAAAGCAGCAGTTTTTGTTTGGCTGTCAGTTAAAGGCCCCATTCCTGTTAGCATAGGTGGCTCTTGGCCATGCTGGACATCTAAACCCATAGCCATCAGCCAGAAGTGAGGCTTGCAAGACTTGGTGAACAACAGCATCTTGCACAGCTGCAGTCTGAGTTTTACTACCTTCAATGCCATCTGCACAATTGACTTTCTCAGCACCAGCAAACAAAAGCAGAGCAAAAAGTTTGAAATCTTCCAGACAGTCCACAGCCCATCTACCAAGAACCTTTCATCCCCCTTTACCCATTTCTCTCCTTTAATGGCCAACGTTCCCCCTCAGTGTGGCTCCAGAAGTAGACTGAAGGGGCCCAGAGGGTGGCAGACATTAATGCATGCTGGCAGGCTGTGCTGAGAAGGAGCACACCTTTACCTGTCACTGTAAGCAGATCAAGCACCAGCCAATGCTCACTCACTCATCCTGGGAGCCCTAGCCCTACTTCACTTTGATCAAAAGTAGCCCAGATCAGGCTTTTGCTCAGCACTCAGGACTCAGTCTTTCATCTAATACTTTGATACAAGTCTTATTGATGAGTATATAAATGGTGCTGAACACTTTAATGATAAAAGAATGCTTCTCAGGTAGGATGACCTATGCCATTTTGCTAATTATCAAATTTAAAATAATTCAGTTTAATAAAATAAATGATACAACCTATTCAAAACTTAACTCTTGGTTTATTGATACCTTATAATTACTGTAGCAGAGCTTCAGCATTAGTGTTCTGCCACCCTTTCATACCTCTCTTCAGGGTCTGTAACTATGTCATCATTTAGAATGTGATGATAACTTCTATCTTGGTTCAAGGTGTAACACAATTGTACTGGGCAGAAAATTATGTTATGGAAAGTGTAAAATATTTGCAACCTGTTGGATACCTGTGTTTCTGGCCACTTGGATATAATTTCATGTTACCAATACCATTAAATTAGAGAGGGGAACGGCATGATTTACAGCTTGCACTTCTTTCATAAGTAGCCAACTGTACTGTGTAAACAAAATTAGAGGATGTAATTACAGAAATAATTGTGATTTTTCCAAGAGACAAAGAATGGCATGATTATGCAGAAATATACAAAAGGGCATTTAATCATAGCCATACAATTAAAGTGCTGCAAACTCAGTTTCCCCCTATAGCTATCCCATTGCTCAATCTCCTAATTTTGCAAAACAATGACAGTACACTGGGGTGGTGACATATGAAGCAAAATGTAATTAGCTTTTGAAATGCTTGGGCTGAATGGCAATCTGTCTTGCGAAATTGGGAGGCAGCTGTTTCCACTCGCAAGCCCAGTCTCCCCAAGCTGTTTTAATGCTGTTGATTTTGGTGCTTATGCTGATGAGCAGACGTGTCCTGAGTGAGGTCTTAAAATTTCAGTGTGTGTCCAGTATGATGCCACCATTCGAGCAAATAAGAAAGAAGAAAGAAAGAAGGAAAAAGATATATACACTGTTCTTTAATGAGTGTAACTATCAGAATGATCATGTTAGCATACATAATAAAGCATACATAGTAAAAAGTAAAAACGTCCAAGTGTCTGCTAAAAGCTTAAGCCACTATATGTGATTACTGCCTTCCTTATTATCATCAGGGTGTTCTGATCTTTAATCCTTGTAGCACCACAGTCATCTGTGGCTCGGAGCCCTGAAGAGCGTGATTCTCCTCTATCCCTCTCTTTTGGCGGGTAAGACCCAAAGCATCTTCCACCATCAGTCAGTACAATGGTAGCCGGAGCAGTTGTCTCTCAGCAGATGAATACAACACATCCATAAATGGAAGTTAAAACTAACATCACATCTGACTGATCTTGTCACAAATATTCACATATCTAAATTTGAACTGAATCCTGAAACCTAACATTTGGATTGAACTTAATGGGTTAAAGTTAGACTTCATGTCCTATTTACTATTCAGACTGCAGAAAATTAGCCTCTGATAAGATGTGTAGTAAATTAGATTTGAGCTGTCTGTTTAAACAAAGTCTAAGAGTCCAAGAACTGCTTCACACACCATTTATTTGTCACATGAAATCTAAGAGTTTCAAAATCTGAGGAGTGTTTAAACCAATCACTGAAAATTAAATCACAGTGAATAAGCTACACCAAACAGCAATTTTTTTTGACCTATAGGAAAGAGTAATTTTATCACAAAAAAATTCTAATGAAAAGAAAATCTGCTATTTCAAGTCCAGGTTCATGGCACACCTTCCTAAAGCTTTCACTTTTTTTAAAAACCAGTTTTAAGTAAGAGCTAGATTACTCTTAAAGAGCAGAACAGCAGATTTCTTACATAATTCAGAAATAACCTGAGAAACCCACTGTGAAGAAAAAGATGAAAATTATCCACCTCTCACTTTCCAATAATATGAATCAATCCCCTAGCTGAATATAACCTTTATCAATTAAAATAATGAGGCTTCTAGCTCTCCAGCAGGCAACTGCTTCTTTAACAGGATATATATTAGTATCACTTAAGAAGAACCCTGCTGTTAGAGAAATAGGGGTGCACAGAATAAACACTCTTCACTGCATTAACTTGCTTCCTATTTTATATAATCTACAGGGAAATACCACCCAAGCATGTTCTTTGAAAATAAATTATTTTAAAATATGTGTAATGTTTAGACACTGGTAAAACTGGGAATCACTTGAACTTACGGATGCACTCTGGCTGGGTTCCACTCCAGGTGAGATCTGCCTGGCACAGTCGAGTGGTGGAGCCTTGCAGCAAGTGGCCTGGTTGGCACTGGAAAGCCACCATGCTTCCAACCTGCAGTGTCACATGCAACAGCAACATCGCACAGAAGCCATTAAAATAAACTACTCTACAAAAAGATTTAGAGTGATAAAATGGGACATTTTACATGCCAGCCTGCCAGCTAGAGGCTAAATTAAACTAATACACACATGTTCAATGGCATATTTCAGACATCTTTTTAACATTTGTGGAAAGGGGAATGCTTAAAACTTAATTTTCACTCAACTTTGAAATGACATTACTGAAAATGGTATTCTTCTATTTTTTACTGAAACAGGTGTAAAACATTGCAAGGGCACGAAGATGCCAAGAGATTCCTGTTCTTTCAATGCAGTTAAAGCATCACATGTCCAGTGTACAGCATGATTAAGGAAGTCATTAAAAAATCCCATCATGCTTTGTTTTTGCTGGGGTCAGCTATTTCTGTTGTACATGCAGAAGTGTGCACTTCAGCACTGACATTAAGTAGACTGGCAGAGTGGTGGCAGTGAAATATTAAAACATGTCATGAAGTGACACATGGTCCTGGCACATTAATTGATTAACACGTTCTTCCTGGTGATGAACATGGCTGACGAGCCGCAGACACTGCAGCTTATCTAAGGGATACAATATCTCCTTCATTCCGCTTCAATATCATTAAGGGAAGCTAGCAAAAGGGCTTTACAGGCTCCAGACAAATGATTTATGAGGGAGGAAAACCTGATATTTCTTCTTCCTCCAAAGCCTCACTGTGACTTGATATACTCTTTACATGAAATGGCTTGAATTCTTAATGTTGGAGCACAATAGGAAAAAAAAAAAAATTGTTACTGCCTCTTTCTGCATCCCACTACTGTCCTTTCAGAATATATTGGTTATAATAATGTCCCTTTGATGTTCCTTTTGTGAATCTGGGTTTGCATCCCACTCCATTGACAAAAATATTTATTAAGCTTGTATGCATTAGTGAGAAATGGAAGTGGAGTTTTTAATTTCCTGCCATTTCCTGTGATGGTGTAAGGACAAGCATCCATTTCCCTTCTGGCCGGAGGAGAGGAGTCTTTCAAGATTTTTTTTCTTGTGAGCCATTTTTTTAAACTTCAGAATAATTATATTAACTAATGTTTAATGAAAGGCAAAAGAGCAACTGGGTATGTGCATGTCAGGGCATGTTTCCAAGGTTTTGGTTTAAGGCATAAACTCTAAGTTGCCTTTGTTTCATTTAATTTAGGGGCCAAGCAAATTTGTTATTCTTTCTGGGATGAAAGAAGGTCATTTACCTCACAGTGGCCCTGTTTATCAGTAAAAACCAACATAAACACTTCTCATGTTCTGGTAACAGATCCATTGCTGTGCTCATTAGTGGTACAAAATGAAGCAGGCTCATGTGTGTTTGCTAATCCTGCTGTGCTTGCAATGATGGGTATACACCAACCACACACACCCACATGTAAAAACCAACTCATGCACAAATGCACACACACAAACATCAATTTTGTTACATAAGATTTTAAAAGGTAATAGTAAAGCTCTTCATTAGTGCAAATTAATTTGGCAGTCATGTTCATAACAGGCCACGCACAAAGAATCTATGAGTGCAAAATTACTTCCCATAAAATAAAACAAATTTTAACCAACAGAGCTCTATCCTGAGTGGGATTAGTTATTAGTGGAAGTACTTAAAGTAACTGTTGACAAAATCTGTGATATTAAGTCAGTGATTTTAATTAGTGTTCAAATTTTTACAGTAATTCTCAGAGTTCTGTTTGAGTCTACTTCATCTTAACATAATTTCAAGATGTGCTAATTGATATTTCCGTGTTGTTTTTGTTAAGTGGCTGAGTGTAACACTGATGTGCACCACAAGGCTGTGATGTTTGGGTCTGAGCAATCTGATGCCGATTGAGGAAACTTTCACAGATTCTTTATTCAGCACATATTCAGTCAAATATGAGGCATCCTGGTAAAAAAAAAAAAAAGAGTATCCAATAGATATGGACAGATGAGAAAACTGTTGTATGTAGGAGTTTTTAAGTGTTGTTTTTTAGTGTATGTGTGTTGTTGATGCCATTACCTTGAAGCCAAAGGTTCTGTTCATAGATCCGTAACGTGGTGTCCCAGGATTCTCGCAGGTGGTGCGAGTTGGTTCTGGAATGAAGAAGAGAGAGACAGTAAGAGATAGAGGGAAACTTTGTGAGAGAGAGGAAAACAGCATTGGAATAAGAATGAGAAAAGGAGAGAAAATGAGAGCGTTACACAGTATGTGTATGAGACGGAAAGAAGATATTGAGTGATAAAGAGAGAAAGTGTGTGAGAGAGCAGTAGAACATTATATTATAGTGAGGAGAGATGGTTGAAAGAAAAGAGAGAGCACAGAGAAAGATGGTGTACAGAGAATGTGAGATTTAGTGTAATTATAGGAAGTTACTAGAAAGTGAGGGAGAGAAAAAAGAGTGAGAGAAAAGATAAAATGAGAAGTGACAGACATAATACAGAGCTAAAAAGTGAGTGAGAGAGAAAGAGAGGAACCGGACAAGAAAGTGAGAGAATTGTAGAAGGAACAATGAAAAGAAAGAACATAGAGAGACACAGAGAGTCAGAGAATGAGAGAGAGAGAGAGAGAGAGAGAGAGAGAGAGAGAGAGAGAGAGAGCAATCACAATCTCATCATGCACACTTGCTGTTCCTGTTCCCTATCAGCCCAAAATACGGCAGGGATAACAGTGCAGCCTAACGAGGGATGGTACTCATAA
This sequence comes from Hepsetus odoe, assembly GCA_017165825.1. NCBI lineage: Eukaryota > Metazoa > Chordata > Actinopteri > Characiformes > Hepsetidae > Hepsetus > Hepsetus odoe. Next base: position 12,356,726 of record CM029368.1, read on the forward strand.
ACATTCAGCCCAGCTCGCTCACTCTCTCTCAGGCACAGCCATGCTAGGACCTGTGTTATTGTGATGGTTATGGAGTGGGTGTTTATGTAAGTGCTGCAGCACTGCTGGAACAGTGATTTTTTTTCTTTTTTCTCTTTTATAGGTGGTCCGGGGAGACCCAGCAGGGGGCAGTCTTGCTGCAGCTGTGGGGGGCTCAGTGCCAGCTGTGCTCCACAGTAATTGGAATGTGGAGCACATCCGCGAGCTGATGCAGAGAGCGAGGATTCAATGCAGGCGTGCAAACTGCAGGACAGGCTGGAAAGCCTTATACAACCACGCTGCTTCGCTTTCTGCACTGTGGCAAAAACATTTCCCATTCTAAATCACCACCTGTGAAGATATAGTTAGGTATTGCCATGTACAGAGGAGACTGGAAGCATGTAAGCGTTCACACTGGCTTCCAGTGAAGCAGGCACAGGCTTGGTTAAGATGCAAATACCAAAGATGCTACGTGCGTGGAGGCACACACGCCTGCACCCTCACAAACATTCACACCCTCACACTGGGCAGTTTGGTCTAATTCATATAGTCTTCCTTCTTTTTTTTGAAAGTTTGTTGCTTGCAAGAGAGCAAACACATTTTAGTAAGGGCCATCTACGAAGTACAGGATTTTTTAATAGTCAGTCCAGTAGGTCATTGTGTGACTTACCAGTGGTTATGCTCTAGTTTTGTGTGTGTGTGTGTGGGAGAGAAAATGTGCAAAGGCACCATTTTGGATCTTAACTCAAGTTAAAGGAGTATCTATAAAATAACAGTTACACTGAAGTGCTATGATGCATCCCTATACCCCACAAACATCATGATTAGTTCCAGTATGGCATCAGAGAGTATTAATGTAATGCACTAAACTAAGCCCTCACCACATATTGAGTTTGTATAGTTCCCCTGCTGACCATTCATCTCCTTTCAATATTGCTCCAAAAGAGCTTGGACCAATTATTCAATTAATTACTCAATTAAAAACAATTATCGATGCACTTATTGATGCCAGGAGAAAGCCTTCATCAGGGGAATATATGCAGGGAACTGTAATCAGATAACCGTGGCTCTTATGAGGACAGTAAGAGCGTTTGTTAATTACACATCATGAAATGGATAGGGCTGAAAATATGCACTAAGACTTGACACATGCAGAAGGAATTACAGGATAAATTACATGCTTCAGTAAACAAAAGCTGAAATGCCACTACAGTTCACACCAAGTGACTTGCAAAGCTGCTGTAGTTCAAAGAAAAAACAAAAAGTTAGATATGTATAATGCAAGGTCACAAACCATTCGCAACGGGTCAAATGCTACTGATTTTGTTAAAGAGCTTAGGGTGAAAGTCAAGTCCTTTATTCAGCAAGGTATAACCGACAAATGATTTCCCCACATTTCTTACGTTTTTTTCTGTGAAAATACAAAACATTAAAAGAGATGATTATTTGTATTTTTTTTCCGATTATAACATCGATTTAGTTTTATTCATGAAAAATGGTCATCATTTAATCATAATATACATGATAATTTTTCAACCTCTTTTTAAATAGGATTTTTTGGCTGTGACTGATTTACTGTGACTGATTCAGGCTGATTCTGTTCAGTCTGTTCTAATGGGCTTCTCTGAAATGTGTCTTAGGTTAACATTAATTTTAATATAATGTTCACAGTATGCAGAGAATGCACATTCTTTACTTAAGAAATAGGACGAATACTAGACTCTGGTTAAAGAAATGTATTAATTCAACTTTTTTTAATCAAGCTAAAGTAAAATGATTTTTCTACCAGATGTTTCTTTGTAAAGCTAAATTAAATTCATGCCATATAAATATTATTCAAAGACAATTAAACCATTCTAACTCCATCAAAAACAATCTGAAAATAAATGACTGTAACTTCAATGCCTCACTTCCACCAACTTTACTCCCACGTTCTCCCAGTCATGAACATCATATACATTAGATGCCGTTTCTCCATGCTAGATATTCTTGGCTGTTTCATCTTATGTTTTGTCTTGTTATGCCAGTTTTGCACGATCTGCACTGATGGATATGCCGAGTGATCTTTTCTGTGTGTAATTGTTCATTTAGGGTGAAATTGGTCTAGATGTTGGGGCGCTGCGCAATCATGCAAAATAAAAATAATGGATAATTCCCCTAAAATGCAAAGAAGCCTATTCAGAAAATGATAGAACTGTAAAGTACAGATATTTGTGTTAAAATGGAAGAAGAGAAAGTAAAAAGTAATATGATCCACTGACAATGGCCATCATCTCATTAAATGAAGCAGTCTGGCTGCAGTCATGAGCCCTGTTTGCTTTTGCAGAAGATTTGTCTTGCATGGCTTAATAATTAATTAGAAAACCCTTCGCTTTGCTCCGCTTGTGTCTGAAAAGGACTTCTTCAGTGGCATTAAGTGAAGCCCAACAAACAGTGGCACAGTATAAGGCGACAGCAGCGACTGTGGAGGGCAAAGTTTGTCAACTTCTATGGCTCTGATGCAATTTAGCTTCCCCAGCCGCAGCTCCACATTTCATATCCGTGCTCGCTTCCTCTCGCCTGCCAACTGCTCCTTTCCTCTGAGGCCACTAAAAGGAATGGCCTTGTTCTTCTCCACAATAACTTTATCAATAAAGCATGGAGGCAGTTTGGGGCAGCATCAGGCTGGGCCTGCTGAGGCAGTGGGAGGGCATTGATTTTTAGGGGGCTGCTGTCGCTAAACACCGTTGTGCTTGTTCTTAAGCTTGCCGATAAATAAGAAAAACACGAGTCCGTGGCAGGAAGCGATCAAAATAATGAAGCTCAATTGCAGAGTTACTGACAAGTGCTATTAGGGAAGGAACTCACTAAAGGATGAAGCATGAATTGCTTGTGAAGCTCAAGAAACATACCCAAGACCTTTTAAGCGTTATAACTTGAAGAGAAATACAAAAAAGTTGTAGTAATTTGAGTAAATTTGACGAAAAAAAAAAAAAAAAAATCACACCAATGCCAACAATTTGAGTGAACTCAGTAATGAAACCTGAGTTACTAAAGACATAACTCATATTATGTAGCAAGAATAGTTGTTCGTTGAGTCAAGTGGGGCATAATTGAACTTTCTAGCCTTTAAAAGAGTATCCAATTACCCTTGACATCCTTGCTCATTTGCAAAGTTGAGGGTAAAACTGTCTCTAGATGGAGACATACCCATATGGATATTTCATGACCGCAGACACTTTAAAACCAACAATTTTGATCAAGCATTGTTAGTTAAGAGCTTGTTTATTGAATGTTCTCTAATGGATCAAAAGGATTGATGTGGTCTGAAAAAAATACAGTGATATTTGTCACACTGTGAAGCTGTGTCTTTGTCTGTTTTCGCCAATGTACCATGAATCATACTGTGACTATGGACTATAAGCAGTGCTGCTGCTTATATTCATCCATATAATGCGGTCATCAAACACAAACCCGCGCGCACACACACACACACACACACACACACACACACACAACCACACAACCATATTACTGCCCTTTGTCCCTAATGATTTGTGTTTTGTGCTTTCCTACAGCTGGGTGGCTGGCATAAGCTGGAAGTGTTTGAGAGCATGTCTGCAGAACATAGCACTGGACATCCTGTCCTGATGGATTTCCCTGAGTAGAACTACACTGTCATTACATACAAGGCATGGTATAATGGACAAATTCCCACTACTAACAGTGAGGCTGAATGGCGCACTCGCTCCCTGGCTGGGTTGATGTGGGCATATTTTTGCACCAAGAAAAGGGAATGTGAATTCAAATATATTTTATATATCAAGATAGAAATTGTCTAGCTATTTTACTGGCTATTTTTTAACCAGAAACTCCTACCAGAAATATGCATAGAGTAAGATTAATGATTAGGAACTACAATAGAAAATGAACCTAATTATTACTTTTTTAAAGTAATGACAATTATTCACTGTCCCAGACAAATAAATAAGTAAGCTATTATTAAGAATTATTAAATAATTAACCTATTTGCAAACTGCTCAGATGTACTCTACAATATCCATTACATTTACAGCATTTAGCAAACGCTCTTATTCAGAGTGACTTCCAATTCCTTCATACAGAGACTGGTGCAGCTGATGGTTAAGGGTTTCGCTCAGCTCAGTGGTGGTTGCGCTGGAGGTGGGATTTGAATCTGTGACCTCTTGGTCCATAGGTGAGTATCCACCAATAGACCACCATCATTAGGGGATTGGGACCACCACAGACCAATACTGGTTAGATATTGTTTAAGTGGTGAACCATTGAGACTGACTAACTAATCAAGCATGGCAGCAATGCTGTGATATTTATATACTACATTGACAGTGCTGTGGTAAGAATAATCCATCAAGTTCTGAGAAGTGCTGTTTATCTCTTAAAGTAGGTATAACTATTTAACAATGTAAATGAAACTACATTGCTAATGAGCAGAGTAAAGACCCATTATCGGTTGAACAGAGAGCTACGAGATAACGGCTATTTAGAACAGTATAAAAACTGAAGTAAATTAACACAGCATGTCTGTTGCTACCCTTAAAATTATTGTTAGTACACTGATATTACTGCTGATCTTTCTGCTGAATGTTTTACTGCATACCGTATAGATTCAAAGTCATTCATTGATTCAGTTGTTTTCTGAAAACCTAACCCATTATCTAAATGAAAAAAGGAAACTTTTAGTATCATGTTAGTGTGTGTGTTACACAGAGTGGGTAGGTACTTGTCCCCATGATGCAAAGGTGAGTCCTGGACCAGTAGGTTTCCCTGAATTGACCTTGAACAAGGTACTGCCCCTAAACTGCTTGCTAGCTGAATGTATGGTCCCCTGGTGCATGTTGTGCATGGTTTAAATGGATTTCGAGTGTGTGCAGTGTTCACAATGGCAAAACAGTCACATTCACTTTCACTTCATTAGTGATCATTTTCTGACCATAGCACACTGCTGGATATTTGTGAAAGTGAAATGTGAAAATCTTTCTATTCTGTTCAAGCAGCACTGCTATTTTGGATCTACAGCAGCACAAACACACTGACATGGCAGTTACACTGCTATGCTGATCATGAACCATCTCCCAACTATTCCTGTGGGGGACCTAACCATTGATGACCACTGATGGCCATTAAATGGTGAGGACTGGTCTACAGATATGGACTACGGTCTGTAACTGTAAACTACAAAGAGTCCCGAAATGCTAAAGTATATCCAACATTACTGCATTTTTCATATTGACATTTTTTTTTACTTTTCCATAAATTAGGCAGTGCTATTCTTCTATTAGAACACATTTGCCATTTGCTAATGAAAAATGTGTAGTTATGAAGAGTGTGTTCATTTAAAATGAAGAATGCAGGTACCCTCAAAAAGCACATTTATTGTGGGAAGGTGCATATCACTTTTCAGCAGACAGTGATGAAAGCTTGATGTCCTGTTGAATGAGTATGATTAAACCAACTCAATGAAGCTAATATAACATGCTTGATTCCACTTATCAAGAAAAAGGAGAACATATTTCCCCCTGGGTTCATTCCATCATTCTCAAGGTCTGTTCATCATTGGAACAGTGTGCAGGCTTGAAAGCGGTGACTGGTAATAAATGGGAGATTGTGCTCATATTAGCAGGGGTGACATACCTATGCAGCGAGGCTGGAATCCGCTCCAGGTACCATCAGCCTGGCAGATACGCATAGTGCTGCCCACTGGGATATAGGGGGCGCTGCAGCTAAACAACACCTCGGATTGGTAGATGAAACTACGGCCTTCTCTGAAGCCGTGCGCTGGTACTCCTGGATCACCGCAGAACTTTGCTGTAATAAGGAAAATGAAATAAACCTTTTAGGCATAACATTAAAAACCATGATGATAGTTTTTAAATATCACAATGAATTAGTGACAAAGTTATGGGCAGACAAAGTTCACTGAAAGATCAGATTGGCTTATAAATTTGGTGATTACTAACTTCTAGTGTTTGTTAGCAACATTAGCCTTATCCATCACTAAACTATAGAAGTAGACTTTGGACACCAAACTTGTCTTGGCCGACTGCCTGACTGGCTGCACCTGGGGCATCTGGGGTGAAACTGTATTTTGAACCTTTTGCTGGAGTATTCCTATATGTTGTATTAACACAAAAAATAATTTCCTTCTCTTATAAAATTATCATTTCATAGATTAAAGGTTTTCTTATGGTAATGAGGATATGTGTCTAAAAGGGCAGTTTCAAATTTCAACAAAGAAAATTCCACCACAACATTTAAAGTGAAAGTGACTACCCTTGTCATTGTATAACGCAGCACAGCACAACACAACACAACAAAATTCAACCTCTGCGTTTCATCCTTCCCTGCACGTGCAGCAGGGGGCAGCTATTGAAAGCGCCTGGGGAGCAGTGACGGGGACGGTACCTTGCTTAAGGGTACCTCAGGGCAACCTACTGGTGAAGGGATCAAACCCACAATCTTCCGATCCAGGGCCAAACTCCCTAACCACTAGGTCACCACTGCCTAGTGGTTAGTCTTGTTTTTAAGCAAAAGTCAGTGCCTGCTGGCTTGGAACTGTACTGGATACATGTTGGATTTGTTCACAGAGGCATTGGATGTGATCAAAATCCAAGACAGAAAAGACAGAAACAATGAATAGGGTTCTCATTATAGTGTGTTGCCCTTAAGGTAACCTTGCCTGATGTCCTATAGAATGAATATGATTCCCCCTTTTCTTAACTTCCGTCGACTCCAATCCCACAGATAATTCAAAGCATTTTTCATTCAGATTCACAGAATGCTTCTGAGAGTGTGAGGGAGAGAAAGTGTGAGGGGTAAAAAGGAAGAAAAAGGGAATGGGAGGCCTGAGGGGTCCCAGGGCAAGCATTAGCTGTGACCCTGTCACTGTCCAGCAAGCAGTGCTCCTCTGGAGGGGAAATCAATAAGAGTGGGAACTGACGTCACCGGCAGGGGCTGATTCATAATGAATGTGCCAAGCAGACTCCTGCGCTAGGATCCTGCACTACAAACTTGACTCTTCTTGATGAATTATAGATACACTGTCAAGATATAAAATAAGAGAGGAAAAGAAAGAGAGGGACAGAGAAAAATCAGTGCACAGACTACAAAGTCCAATGCGCACTTTCATTCCTGCAAGAGCATGAGCTCTCCTCTCTTCCTGCAGCTCCTCACTTCTGTGCTCTGAAAGAAAGCATCTGCTTTCTAACAAAGGACCAAAAGCTGAAAGCTATTGTCTGAAACCTAAACTGAGGGCACACTGGGCTAAACACCAAAAAACATTATTCAACTGGTTTAAAAGTGACTATTTACACATTTTTGTATAATTGCAAAAAATTATTTTCATTTACTTTTCTTCTCATTTCTTTTTTATTGTTTAAATTTAATAACCTTTGAAATAAAGTAAACAAAGGAAATACTTTGGTGCAACAAAACAGTTACTGACAACCTAGAAATACAGGTAATAATAACACCTGTAATAATACAGGTAAAATAACAAATAAAAAATAACAGGTTTTTCCAAAAACAAACTGCAGGTGGAATTTGAATACATCAGCAATGGCTTGTGCAGTAGAGCAAAGGACAAAGCATCTTTTAACATCTCTGATTCTGTTTATGACTTTTTCAAATGTTTTGTTTTGTCTTCTTTTCTTGTACAACAATATAACAAAACCTATATTTGCCCCAGTGTTCCTGTAGTGCACTACAATCTGTTTTATGAAAGAGCATTTATTTGTAAATAATAGGAAGGAAATGTGTGAATAGAATACATAAATGTGTGAAAACCTTACATAAAAAACATGTTTCCACATTTGTTTTTGTTTTTGGAGGAAACAAAGAGTACATTTTGGTTATTTATGGATACAAATGTGGTGCTTCCCTACTGATCTAAACTGTCTCTCACCCAGATCCTCTCATCTAAAGATTGACAGACCAAGATTCAGGAGAGGATGGCAAAAATTGTACATGCTGATTACCTCAACTTTCTCAAATTGTTCCATTTCCTCTGTTTTTGTGATAAGAGGACAATCAGAACCATTCGCAGCTGGCTTTTTCCTCTACTGTCAACCCACTAAGTCATCTCATCTAACAGAACTAATACAAGTCATGTGTCAGCTGGCCTCTGGAGGCCTCATGACACCATCACTGCCACATAACACCTTCTTATAGATGAGCAGTGCTGAAGATCTGTCATGGTGTTTAGCTGCACTGTGCTTTTGGGCTTGCTGACCAAACACTAGGCCTGTATTCACTTGGGTTAATACTCAGAGGCCTGCGGGGGTTTGAGCAGCCATAGGGAGTGGTTAAATTGTAATTTATTGGGCCTGAATTGAACATCGGTATGGTCAATTTACATCGGTCACAATGTTAAACCCACTGACAGGTGAAATAAATAACACTGATTGGTTTGTTACATCGGAAAATGTCAAGGGTCAGGATAAATTAAGCAGGAAATCATCAACCAGTTTTTGAAGCTGATGTGTTGGAAGCAGTAAAAATATGCAAGCAAGAAAGGATGACTGGGTCAGAGAATCTCCAACACGATATTTCATGTTTCATGTGTTCCTCTTGTTCATCACCCTGTCCTATAGATGTTACTTAAATTTTTACATACAGTCATAAGGAAAAAGTTTGGGAACCCCTCTCAGCCTGCATAATAATTTACTCTACTTTCAACAAAAAAAATAACAGTGGTATGTCTTTCATTTCCTAGGAACATCGGAGTACTGATGTGTTTTCCAAACAAAGATTTTTAGTGAAGCAGTATTTAGTTGTATGAAATTAAATCAAATGTGAAAAACTGCCTGTACAAAAATTTGGGTACCCTTGTAATTTTGCTAATTTGAATGCATGTAACTGCTCAGTACTGATTAATTGCAATCCCAAATTGGTTGGATTGGCTCGTTGAACCTTGGGCCTTGAACTTTATAGACAGGTGTGTCCACTCATGAGAAAAGGTATTTAAGGTGGTCAATTGCAAGTTGTGCTTCCCTTTGACTCTCCTCTGAAGAGTGACGGCATGGAATCCTCAAAGCAACTCTCAAAAGATCTGAAAACAAAGATTGTTCAGTATCATGGTTTAGGGGTAGACTACAAAAAGCTCAGCAGTTTAAACTGTCAGTTTCAACTGTAAGGAATGTAATCAGGAAATGGAAGGCCATAGGCACAGTTGCTGTAAAACCAGGTCTGGCAGGCCAAGAAAAATACAGGAGAGGCATATGCGCAGGATTATGAGAATGATTACAGACAACCCACAGATCACCTCCAAAGACCAAAGATCACCTCCAAAGAACATCTTGCTGCAGATGGTTTATCTGTACATTGTTCTACAATTTAGCGCACAAGCACAAGGAGCTTGTTGTATGCAAATGCTCATTTAGACAAGCCAGATTAATTTGGGAACAAAGTGCTTTGGACTGATGAAACAAAAATTGAGCTATTTGGTCATAACAAAAATCATTTTGCATGGCAGGAGAAAAACATCACATTCCAAGAAAAACACCTGCTACCTACTGTCAAATTTGGTGGAGGTTCCATCATGCTGTCGAGCTGTGTGGCTAGTTCAGGGACTGGGGCCCTTGTTAAAGTCCAGGGTCAGATGAATTCAACCCAGTATCAACAAATTCTTCAGGATAATGCTCAAGCATCAGTCATAAAGTTGAAGATACGCAGGGGTTGGATATTCCAACAAGACAATGACCCAAAACACAGTTCGAAATCTACAAAGGTATCCATGGAGAGAGAGAAGTACAATGTTTTGGATTGGGCGTCACAGTTCTCTGACTTGAATATCATCATAAATCTATGGGATGATTTGAAGCAGGCTGTCCATACCCGGCAGCCATCAAATTTAACTGTACTGGAGAGGTTTTGTATGGAAGAATGGTAAAAAAAAAAAACTCCATCCAGTATCCAGAACCCAGAATCCAGGCTATAGGAGGCATCTAGAGGCTGTTCTATTTGCAAAAGGAGGTTCAACTAAGTACTGATGTAATATCTCTGTTGGGGTGCCCAGATTTTTGCACCTGTCTAATTTTGTTATGATGCATGTTGCATATTTTCTGTTAATCTAATCAATTTAATGTCACTGCTGAAATACTACTGTTTCCATAAGGCATGTCATATATTAAAAGGAAGTTGCTACTTTGAAAGCTCAGCCAATGATAAACAAAAATCCAAAGAATTAAGATTGGTTCCCAAACTTCTTCATTTGACTGTATACCTAAACTTTGCTGCAGACCAAACACGCTTCTTCATACCATTTAGCATAAGGGGCAGTGGTGGCCTAGAGGTTAGGATGTCAGCCACATGATCGGAGGATTGGGGGTTCGAACCCCTTCCCAATAGGTTGCCCTGAGGTACCCTTGAGCAAGGTGCTGTCCCCGTCCCGCTCCTCCCTGTGAAGAGCTGGCGACCTGTCCAGGGTGCGTCCCCCGTCCTTGCCCTGTGTGCGCTGCGCTGGGTTGGACGCCCCCGTGACCCCGTTTGGGACAAACGGCAGATAATGGATGGATGGATGGACCATTTAGCATAGTGGTGGTGGGGGGGGGGTTCCATAGAGCAACTTGGGGATAAGGGTTTTGCTCAATGGTAGAACCCAATGGTGCTGGTACTGGAGGTGGGACTTGCAACCTCCATCCTGAATAGAGATTTACGCATCCTGAATAGAGATTTTATATTATTTCTCAAGTGTTGTTCAACTGAAACATGACTGGAAAACCCTCATGCAATGTTAAAAATGTGAATATGGATAATTGCTCAGTTCAGAAAATATTCAAGAGGTACTGAAACTTTTTCACCCTTCTAAATTATCTAGAGGGTGTTGGAATGCCATTCTTGATCTCCCAGGCCCAAATTAGCCTGTAGTTGGAGGCGGTGTAACCTGCAGGTGTTAGATCTTGGCTGTACTTACGGAGACACTGGGGAACCTCTCCGCTCCAGGTGCCGTTGCCCACGCAAGTGAGGATGGCAGGGAAGGAGAGTTCATAACCTGGAGAACAGCTGTAGCTCACGCTGGTGCCCCACTCAAAGTCACTGCCCTCAAGCAACCCGTTGGAGATGGGTGGTGGGGCAGTGCAGGTCACAGCTAGAGAAAGAAAGAGACAGCAGAGAGCCATGAGTAACTTGATCAAAGGTGTACGATAGTAGTGAATCATTTTCAATAGTGTTAAACCAATTTGTGCATAAAATGATTCTAAAATCAGGTACAAGTAATGTATATCCTTATATTTTCAACTAATTTGTAGAGAGCTGTAAAACAATATGACATTTTTGATTCTGAATGATGACCAGAGCTGTCAATGTATATGATCCAGAAAACAGTAACACTGAGAATGAAGAAATATAACTAATTCACATCATCTTCCAAGAACTTACAAGAACTCTGCATTATGTGGAAGTTCTTTAAACTTTAAAAAGATTCTTCACACCTGCTTCACAAGCAATTGGTTTAGAGCTGAAGAGCCATCCAGTTCCAAACATTCGGATTCTCAGAGTGCATGCAGCATAAAGCACAAACTGTCCTGTTTTTGGATAGCAATGGCATAAACCTTTTAATCTCGACATGACTAGTGCCTAGATTCCGTTTTTACCATTATTTTTAATCCATTACAAAACTTAAAAAAAAGAAAACCTCACAAGAAAGCTTGTTTTCTGCATAAAAATATATATGTCACTTTGTAGCACTACAAAGCTGACAGGTTCATTTTTTAACAGCTGGTAATTTCCACAAAACAAAAATTAAACCCAGTGGCAGACTTTACCTATATTTAAGGTGCAGTGTTTTCATCTACCTACACAGGGCCATGCTCTAAGCTGCCTTCTATGGTTTTCAGTCCCCAGGAAACGCATCCTAGTGCCTCCTAACCAAACACACAAGCACAGCGACACACACCCCCACATGCTGTACAGAATGTGTGGAGGCAGGAGAGAGTCAAAGGCATTGCTTTGTTAGGGTGTGTGTGTGTGAGTGTGTGTGTGTGTGTGTGTGTGTGTGTGTGTGTATGTGTGTGTGTGTGTGTGTGTGTGTGTGTGTGTGTGCGTGTGTGAATCTCCAGCTCACGCCTCGGTTGAGTAGATGCCTGTGATGACTCATGTCCCCTCTGCCACCCCCACCACAAAATACACACACACACACATGCACGCACGCACACACGCACGCACACACGCACACACGCACACACACACAAAGACTCTTGTTCATTCACATACTGTTCTACAGCCAGGCCTGCTGGCTGACAAAGCCAGAACCATGAAGAAATGAAATAGCGGAAGAGGTGGATTTGCTGATACAATGAGCAGCCTGTGTGGGATCAACCCTTATTACAGAGGCCCATGGTTGCAGTGCTGTTAAGGGGACTAGTGACTAGAGGTGAGGCTCAAGTCTATGTGATGGATTTGGGACACAAGCTGCAGTAGGATCTACTAGTGCCACAGTCAGATTCTCATATAGTGAGTTAATTGGGAAGGTAACAATATAAGGGTAAGGCACCATCCCAATTATGCTTCCAAAAACAATGCGCAAATATGCCTAGCTGAGCAGGGCTTTATTAGCCACTGATCATGCTGTCGTCCCCTCACTGGCATAATAAAGGCTATAAACATGTAATAAATCCCAGAATGCTGTACTAATATTCTGAATTGGCCCTGGACACCGCCTGATGCACATCCTCAGGGACCGGACCAGTTTGGTGCTTCTGAGCTAATGAATATTTAATGCTTGCTGTTTCACGACTTCAGTCTTTTTTCTCATAAAGATGACAAGAGAGAGGGTGTGAGAAAAAGAGGCAAAAAGAGAAAGGGTAAAGCGTATGACCTGAGTGAATCTATTTCAACTGAATCTATTTATTTATTTTTTGAACAATAAATGTGGAATAAAGATTGACAACAAAAGGATAAATTTCTTTTGGAGTAAGACAAGGTGACCACTTTGGCCCAATTTTTTTGCACAGTGTTGTGCCAAAGAAACTCTTAATTTCTTTATATTGGGCTAGGAGGGAATTTTCTTGTTGGTGCAAAATTACTATTTTATGTCTGTCACACTTAAATTTGACATATTGAGTAGACTGAATTAAATGGAAAACTAAATGGAAACAAATGCTTTATTGGGAGAGGCTGCACAGTGCCTTAGGATACAAGGTGTTATAGGTAAAGGGGTTCTAACCATTCAACCTTCATGCCTTAGATGGCTTTGTTCTGCTTAAATGATTCATATGTAGATTATCGTGTGGCTTTACAAATGAAAAACAGAACTTTTCCTTCATGAAACCTGGAAAAATGTTGATCAAAAATAAAAAAAAAAAATCTTTAGAAAAATATGAAGGAAGATAAAAAGACAAAGAAAGATGAGAGAGAGGGACAGGGAGAACAGGAGAGAAAGAGCAATAGAGAGATGGACAGAGACAGAGGGGAAGAGTAAAAGTTAAAAAACACGTGAAATCAATGAAGCAATGAAAAAATTAGTAAAAAGAGAATGAAAAAGTGGAGAAAAAAGCAGCAGATAGAGAAGTGAGAGAAAGATTGAAAGTTTAGAGAGAAATGGAGTGAGGAAAAAACTAAAGAGAGAGAGAACGATAGAGAAAGAGACAGGATGGAGAGAGAAAGAGAAAAGAGGTAAGGGAGAGAAGCAATAAAAAAGAATATGAAATACAAAAAGAAAGAAATGGAGGGAGTGAGAGAGGCTCATAGAGATAGAAAATGAGGGAGAGAAAGAATGAGATAAAGGCAAAGGGGTGAAAGAAAAGGACTGAAAGGAAAAAGCAATAAAAAAGAGTGACAGAAAGAGATAAAGTGGGAAAGACAAAAAAGTGTGTGTGTGATAGAGAGAGAGAGAGACAAAGAAAAGTGAGACATGCTCACACACACACACTCATGCACGCACACATGCATGCATGCACGCACACGCACGCGCACGCACACGCGCACGCACGCACACGCACACACACACACACACACACACACACACACACACACACACACACACACACACACACACACACAGGTTTCAGGATGGGAGCCCTTTTCATTACTCATTTTAGGTCAGCTCCATTTCCGTCATATTACATACATATTCATGGTCGTGTAAAAGTGAAATTCAGAGCAGTTCACACTGAGGGCATGAAGCTCAGATTGCTTCAGATTTGTCCACACAACATCATTTAAGAGGCAGGAGGCACTTCTGCCTTCCAGAATAAATGAGACATCTGTGCCTATCATAATAAGCTTAGCATAATGGCATTCAAGGCCGGGGCTTTTTGTGAGCAGAGAGAAAGCAATGACCAAAGCCACACACGCAATTTCATATAACCAGCCCGCACAAATGACAACGGACATATTCAATTCAATTTTGGCTCCTGACGGCATAATGACAGAAGTCATTTTGGCCATCGCAAAATTAATTACAATAAATGTGAGTGGACTGTGCTGAAGAGACTGGTTGTGCTATTATATCCTTGAGGACAGAAAAAACACAGAGAAAGGCCACAACTATACCTCTGCTTTCCTGATAACTCCATTCTCCTCCAGCATTATTGTCTCACTGGCCTTTGACATAACCATGTTATCATATTTCCTTAACATGAATGCTTATCATTTATTGTTTCATCGTCTATACATGATTTATGGCATTGGTTCCTCTTTAAGCAGCACAGTCAAACGCAACATCCATCATGATACGATGCTAACAGCAGGATGGTTGGCTCTAGGAGAAGCATCTGCTAGTGCTCAAGGCGATGGTGCCCAGATGCACAAAGCAAGCAGTGCAGGCCAATATGCAAGGAATCTGGAGCTTCATTCTTCTGAACATCAGAGAAGCTGCAGTGCTCCATTTGATTGTGTAAAAGTGGTTTAGTGTCAAATGCAGGTATACGTCTAGATTGACAAGTCATTTCATGATCATTCTCAACACAGCAGTAAAATGCTAGTAGATCATATAGCAGTGAGGCTGAAGTTTTAAAACACTATGTCCAAATTCTGGCCACTTTTTTGGACATATCTAACCTTTTAGTTCACCAAGGTGGTGATGATGGTTTGTGGTTGATGGTTTTGATGGTTGCACAGTGTTCATTAGTCATCTTCTAGTCCTTCATCAGTAGTCAGTTTTGGTCAACATACACTCAGACATAACTACATAACTATGATCTACTCAGCACACATACACTGCCTAAATAATACCTGCTCAATTGCAGTCCTGTGGGAGTCCTAACTATTGACGGACAGAGTAAAGGGAGCTAACACAGAGATGGACTTCAGTGCATTTCTGTAAAACTACCAAGTACACCTATAAGGTAAGTGGAAAATAAGAGCACATATATAATAGGTATACTTAATGGCTTGTCTGTGTATGCAAGTTACAAAGCAAAAGAAATGTGGAAAAAAGACAAACCTTCTGTAAAAGGAAATTCAATTCTTATGTTGCAAATAACAAAAGGTTTTTATTAAATGTCTGCATCAGTTTGATCAAAATTGAAATTCTCTTAACTAATCAAGAACTAAATGATTAAATGATCATTTGTTTGTCCCAGATAAATGTCCTGCAGTTTTGTTGCAGTTTTGTTTGATTGCATCCACCTGGATCTAACATTCAAATGCTCCTAAAGGCTTAATGAACTGAACAAAATATGTTATATTAGAATTAAATAATTGTCCAGTGTAAGAGGCTGTGTTCATAAAAGAACTTAATGTTTATGGCATAGAGGAGTTTTTGATATTAAGGTGCAATTATTCTTTCCAATTTATCTTGGCATGACTGTCTGTGCAAACGCATGAATTGTTAGGACAGACAATATTCCCCTCTCGTCCCTCATTGTTTAGTTTCATCTCAACACATGCACACATTTCACACAAACAGAACCAACAGTGTCCTAGTTAATCTGATTAGAGAGTTATGGAGAAAATGATTTGTTTATGTACATTCTGCCAGCATAATGAACACAAGGAGAGAAAAAGTATGTATTATATTTTAAAATGGTTGAAAAGCTTAGTTTAATTTAAACATTTTATTTAATTACGGATTAATTATTTTTATCCCTAGGATAAAAAAAGTATCTATTTATCTGCCTGTCTGTCTGCCTGCCTGTCTGTCCATCCATCCATCCATCCATCTAATAATAATAATAATCCTTTATTTATAATCCCACGAATGGGAAATTTGCTCTCTGCATTTCACCCATACACACATGTGCAGCAGTGGGCTGCTATTGAAAGCACCCAGGGAGCAGTGATGGGGACGGCACCTTGCTCAAGGGTACCTCAGGGCAACCTACTGGGAAGGGGTTCGAACCCCTGATCCTCCAATCATGTGGCTGACGCCCTATTGTAATTTGAAAAAAAATCTCTGGTTAAAAAAAAAAAAAAAACAGTTCCAATGAAAACATACAATGTATACAACAATTGTGGCTATTGTTAGTCTTGTGTTACCTTTGCAGAAAGGCACTGGAGCGCTCCAGGTGCCGTTGCCAGTGCAGGTAAGGGTGGAGAAGCCGTCTGCCTCCATGGTGTATCCAGGCTGGCATGCAAAGGTGACATTCTGCATGATGGTGAAATCATCCCCGTATCTCACTCCATTGGCTGGTACTCCAGGGTCACCACAGTTAATCACTAAAGGAATACAGATTTGGTCAGAAGGGGCAAACAGGATGCAAAATGACAATAATATAATTCAGTTCAAAGTAATTGAAGTGGCTTGATTCGCAAGCCTAAGCTCATGCCTTTATATCTGCTTGAGCTAAAACTCAAACCAATTTTGTCAACTTGAAGATAAGAAGCAGTTTCTATTCAACCAGGGCTTGAAACGTAATATGATACGTTTGATGGTGATTTTTTTGTCCAGCCTAGAAAGCATTGCGACTTGAACCATGGAAACAAAGCTTGAGGAGCCACCTTCACAAATCATCTTAAACAACCCATTTATGCTGCAACAGAGATATCTCTGGGACCCCTGACTCTTTTATTCAAGATGATAGATCTCACTATTATGTGGAGAGATCAATAGCAGTGAGCAGGCACTGCTCTTTTCTCACAGGTATCCCAAGGTTTAACTTAGAATCAATTCTGCAGATCTTTTACAATTACCTTTTCCTCCAATGGAAAAATAAGCAGAGGGAGGATGTAAAGAAAGAAGGAATGCAAGAAAGAGTGCCTGAACTCCAGATGAAATCCAGATGAAAGAAACAAATTTGCAATTTTGCACTTTACCGCAGCTGACAAAAGCTCATTCCATCAATCTCTTTATTTAATTATTTACACTGTGCAACATCTAAAAATTCCAGTATTGATTTATGGTGAGACATAACTTATTCTAAGCCCTCAATGTTCCATTCATTATGTGTATTTCGGCAAAAGGCTGTAAAATGATGGTGTAAAATCCATCAATGGCCTTGGTCATAGACATGTAATGTGATCATGAGAAATTGCTATCACAAAACGCTTATATGACTCCTCCCTCGGACAAAGCCATGCATCATGACTCTAGGCCTGTTGGGTAAACGTGTAGAACAACATCAATCAGTAGTTCTCATATGTGCCATTGCTATTCTAGGAATTACAGCACAGGACATTGGCTTTCTTGCTTTAGCATTAGACCTTTTTGGTGTTTATGGAAATAATCAAGAGTGATGTTGCTAGCATTATGATGAGCAAAGTTCCTTATCGAAACATGGGGTGAAAGCTGAACCCTTTAACTTCACTGCCTCCTTTTCATTATTATTCTCATTCATCAACAAGACATCTGCTTGAGCCCTGAAAATAAGCAATACTGTCGCGGAATATGTGATAAGTTTACTGTTGTAGCTTGTTGGCTATAACAGGCAAATGTTCTGCGGAACGAACTTGGCATTCCATATGTGTTTAGAGCCCTTTCACACTTCTTCTTAGTTTTAAGGAAAAGTCAACTTGGTAGACCTTAAAATTGACATTAGAAGCTCCAGACTCAACTGCTTTAGGCCAAATCTAAATCACCTCATCTTAAAGAAGTGGATTTTAAGACCAGAAATACAGGAGCCAGGGTGAATATGGTAATCCTCAGCAGTATTCAGGGAGATAAGAGTGATTGATTCCTCTATGGGAGTCACCCTATGGACCCAAAGCTGACCCTCTTCTGTTTCTCTTCCTCTTTTAATGAAAGGACCAAACCCCAACGTGCCTTAGCCTCACCTAGCCTACTCCCTTGTCCTCCATCACTCTGACCTAGGCCTACATCAGTGAGACACTAGGCTTAATTTTTTTCTCCATCTCTCATATCAAAAGAATTCCAATTACCCCTTTGATGAGGCCTATATTTAATTTTCATGAATCTCAGTTCCTGAACCCTCAAAGGCATCAAGAGTGTTTCTTTTAGCTATCAATCGAGCTGTGATAGATGGTTACAAAAAAAACCCTGACTTTTCACATAGTTCACTTAAAGCTCAACTATCATCTTTTCTCGCTAGTAAGAGAGAGAAAGCTTCATTTTTAGAAAAGCTTCTTTTCTCAGAAATTAGTAGCAGGGCAATCTTAGTTAATATATAGCAGGAAAATATTAGCAAGCCTTATTTATGGTGAATTCTCCACTCACTGGTGCAATTGGGTGCAGTGCCAGACCAGGTACCATTGGCTTGGCACTGGCGTGTGGTGGAGCCAGTTAGCAGGTAGCCCTCCATACACGAATAGATGACCGAGTGGGAGAATGTGGTGCCATCCAGTCGGTATACACGCCCATTACTGGGAGTTCCAGGGTTACCACACTGCACCGCTGTTTCAAACAACAATAAAGATATGATTAAAAGAAAACCAAAAACAGGAAAATGATCAGTATTCCCTACAAGAGTTATTGTCATATAGACTGTAGATATAAACTTGACAAAACGTCAAAAATGAACAAAACATGAAAACAACACAACAAAAATTTTTGAAATGCAAACTAACAAATATATAGGCTAATATGCTTATGTGCAAGTTAGGCAAGTAATTGAGAGCATTGTGCAAGAAAAGTCAAGCAGTAGTTGGAGAGCAAAAGTAGTCACTGGAGGTCAGAGGGCAGAGAGTTTAACAGCTGTGAGAGTACACCATCATGGAACTGGATGAGTGGGATTTTAGGCTCCCAGGGTTGAGGGGATAAATGGACCTCAGTGGGACAGCGTTGTGGACATAATTTTGAGAGACTTCAGATTCTGCAAAATATTAGTTGTTCGTATAACATTCTGAGAAATGCTTCCAAGTTCTATTGATCCACCAAAAATGAGTCTATCTGCAGGACATTGGTCATCATAAAATATTTATTATGGACATATCCTGGTCCTTTTCCTCCCATATTAATCAAAGGACTTTAGATCATGAATTTATATTATCTTTAATGCTGTTAATATTAGTCTTCTCTATCTTGTGTATTTGTAGCTTGCTATTCATTATCAATACCATCATTTTATATGTCCTGATGTATATAAAGACCCATTATAAAACAATGTGAACAATTTTTATAATGAGCAAAATGACAGTGCAGAACAAAACCCTGTAGCAAGACTAATAGCATGCATCCAACACCATCAATTAATCAAAGTTACTATAACTCACTAGGTCTGCTAAAAGAAGGTTTTGTTGCTGTGCCAAAGCAATTAGAGTTTATATTAAATTTGTTTTTAAAATATTATCCTATTGTCTTTGTATTTGACGACTGCTAATCTGTTTTTCGGAGAATGCCGGAACAGAATGGGCTCACTCTCTCTAGATCTTGTTCAGTGTAGTGGCAGCCAGTGTGATTCTCTACTAACTGATATAACAGAAATGGAAGTTACGTTACCCTCCAAGTGCAACGAACTGTTCAATGACATTGTGTTAACAGCAGTTCAGAATATCACTACATGTGTCTCAGATGAAGCACATGCTTTCCTTCATCCTCACAGCTTGGTAGCACATCATGTGATAGTGAGAGAGCTAGCTCAGAAGTGGAATTGTACTAAAAATCCCTATCAACATCACCTCCTCTAGGAACAGGTTAAAGTAAAATGCAAAGGGCATATGCAAAGGGTTTATCTTTCAGGTTGTCCAGATATCATCAAACCACACCCTCTACAGTGTTGATATTTTGGTAGCGTCAGGTTATATAGTACTAAGGCCACTGAGGCTGGAGAAAAGAAGTAGGGAGTAGAAAACCAGGAAGGTTTTAAGAACTCCAAAATATGCAGGTCGTAATGGTAACGCTGCTTGAAGAAAATGTGTGGCAACAAGAGCATGGGAAGCAAAAGCAATCAGTCAGGCCTTATGAGTATGTATTTGTGCTCTGGAGAGATTTGTGATGAAATTCAGGCCTCAAACCATACAGCAGCAAGGAACTTTGTTCACTTTCAGTACTATGGACCCTTCTTAGTGTACGTGTGCCCTAACAGCCTAATTAAATCATACAGGATTTTAATGATAACATTTGGCAATTTGGGAATTTCAAAAGCTTAAGGTTACCCTGCCTCTTTTGCATATGCTTTTGACTAATCTAAATTCACAAATTAGGGTCTAGCTTCTATCAAACCCAGAGCAGACAAAGAAGAAAAGGGAAAGAGCAAGAGTGGCAGCCAGAGAAAGGCAGACATAAATCCTGCTACTGAGATGTCATTCCCCTCGAGGCCCGAAGAGGTTAACAATCTGTACCTATTTAAGTGGCCAAACTGTGCTTCCACTTGGAAGAACGATGTGGAATGTAACCACCAATCTGGATGGCAGCCTGTCACCCTGGAGTCATGACAGAGACAGAGTTGGGAACAGCATGCATTTTCTTTCAGAAGCAACCTGAGCACTCCCTTTGTCTCCAGATGACACACTGACCATTGTGAAGCCATCAGAGTGTGTCACTTTGCACCTTCCCCCTCAATTACACCCTGATCCTGCATCCCACCACTACCTCTCACAAAATGATGACAGGACAATGGCCAAAATCTTGTTGTGTCTATGCTCAATGGGAGGCCCAAGCTCTGGGAAAAATACCATTATTAGGGTCTTGGGACAAGGAAACAAGATGCCACATTACAGTTCTCTGACACAAACAAGGCTTGTTTCCCCTGCTTGATCCTTTTCATTCAAACTTCTGTGTGCAGTGCCTGTGGGCAAGAGGGTTCTAGTTGCAATACATGGAGCAAGACCCTACAAGACACAACAGTTACAACACACTATTCACTCTTGATGAAGGTTGGCCAGAGAAGCAAAGCAGGTTACAATGGTATGCTACATGAATGGCAGACAATCTATTGCGAAAAATGACTTATTGGTTGTGTTTAAACCTTTTTGCAGCAACAACAGTATATTTCTAAGGGATCACGAAGAATGAGACATAGCATGGCTGAACATTAACTTTTCAAAGTAAGCCTGTGCTATATTACTAAAAAGTAGGCATGGAAACAAGGGAAACTGAATAGCATATGTTCATTATATTTCAAGCATAAATTGTCTTGAAGATATTCCATCTTGTAATAAAATGCAAAGTGAAATGGTTTGTTGAGATAATATTAGCACAAAAAATACTTGTTCATTATTTCTTAAACCAATCACAGCTCATATAAATACAGAAATAACTGTATTACCTGATTGTTTAATATTGTAATCGCTGTTGCCAATGAGCTTGCATTAATGCTAACCTGATTCTAAGTAGGACAAAAAATAATATTATATGTATTGTGTCTTTTTTTTTTGTTCTGATTAGTATGTAGACAATGTTAATTTCTCTTTTTGATTTAGCAATTCAGTAATCTTTGCAAGAATATAACTTTGCTACTGATGCCCTCTTTATAATAGGCTAAGGAAAATATATAATGGGTAACCAGAATAATAAATTACTGTGTGAGAGAACAGGTTTTTTTCTATAATTTAAAAATTGGGCCATTTTGTACTTGCAGTGTATTTCAAAAACACACTTGTCAGTTTATTTAATTCCACATTTTAATCTAATAGATAAGCCACTAACACTGAATGAAAACAACAAGAATATTTAGGAAGAACAAGAAACTGAATAGTGACAAAAGAGAGTGAGATTTTGTACAGTATGCAAGATTCCCTTTGTTAGCAGCCCTGTGTGCAACTCTGAAATGGTTAAAATAAAATTTGCTGAATTAAATCATAGATTAAATAGAATATTAAATCTTCTTTCCTTTGAATTTCACTCAGAAGGCTAGATCAAAGAACCTAAATTAACCCCAGCTGTATCGGAGAAGTGCTCTCACGTTTTTTCACGTTAGATCAGTTTTTCAGGAGGGGCAAGACAGAAGTAGTGGTGGATTGGAAGTGACACAGGAATGTAGGTTGCTTCGGAACTGTTATGCCATGCACAACAGCTGAAGTTAACTTACGTTTGCAAGAGGGCTGTGTTCCAGACCAGGTGCCGTTGGGGAAACACATTCTTTCTGAGGAACCAAAAAGCACGTAGCCTGTAGCACAGGTGAAGTGCACCTTACTGCGGATCCGAAAATCACTCTCCTCCCTGCTTCCTTGAGAAGGCACACCTGGATCTCCACATGTCCCAGACGAATCACCTTTACACACAGAGGCAGCGAGGGAGAGAAGGGGAGAAAGAAAGTTATAAATTGAGGCAGAAAGGTGATTTAGAACATATATGCAGAGCAGACCTTTGTGCTATTTCTCAGTCACTATATATTAGCTGACATATTTGTTAAAATAAATTAATTGAATTAAAATAAATACAAACATTTGGAACTAAAGCAGTGAAAATGGAAACTAATAATTATAACTGACATTTTTTCTTGTGCCATGAATGTATATTCCCACTCTGTTGGTGATGTATCATGAGGCAGTGACCTGTGATCTCTGATCCTTTAGATGGCACTGCATCAACAACCATTACTAAATCAATAGCTGATAGAACCACATGGATTACTTTGGCAAACCTTTACAAGCAAAAAAAAATGTGCAAGAGTGCAAGAATTCTTCCACATTATGGCACATGAACAGTGACCTTGACTTACTACTACTAAATATGATTTCATGCAAAAAGAGACACAATGCTCAACTCTTTTCATGTCAACTAAAGGAAATTCCAATTACCTTCAATAGGTCTGTGAGCTTGTTCTGTGTAGTCACTAGTTGGCAGATGCATTTCCACCTAACTCCGAGCTCTCAAGAAAGAGCTGAAAGTACCAATTGATCTTGGGGGCACCCGTATACCTGAGGCTTTGCATTTCACATTGACTGCAGCACCATCTATCACCTCATTCTGTCTCTCTCACACAAGCACATTGAACACATTCATGTTCGAACTAGCTTGCTGTGATTGGAAAAGCAACTATCTACAATGCCCAGGGGAGTCAATATGGTCACTAAAGTTTATGACAGGAACCAGAAAGCAGAAGCCAAAGGAAACAAGCAGCAGATCACTTCATCCGACAGAAGGCAGTCATATAATACAGGCATTAGATCCAGAGGGTGCTTGGAAACTTCATGCAGTGCTGAAGCTCAACACAGCAACATTGGCACATCAGTGCAAAGGTAAACAAATCGGCACGCATTTCAGACTGCCCTTGATATTTAACTGCCTTCATATATCAGGTGAGTCAACATCAGAAAATAGCCCATGTCAGGGGACTTGTCCAGCTACATAAATAAGTAATAATTTATTTAAGAACACAGTGGGGTATAAAAAAGGCCTGCCTTGATCTAATGCAGCAGTGAGTAGTGCTCTCAGGGCAGGGAATATATGCAAGCTTGGGAGCAGTAAGCCCTGGGGAAAGATTATAATGGTTGTTATTAAAGGGCTACAGGTTGTTCTTCTGACTTATTAATATACAAGAGAGCCAACTACTCTGGAACATGTACATGTCCTGTACTTACTTAAGACTTAAGTCATGGCTGATACAGCTGGCTGGTTCATCACATGATATGTAGGTAGGCAGGACATATCTAGCGTCTATATCACCGAGCAACACCTTGGGCAGTGCTGGTGTAAAGTTGATGTTAAGTGAGGTAATGGATTTACCCAGGGGTACTTTGTAGGCTTGAGTCAGAGCGGTTCTTCTAGGCATGCTTTGACAAAGAGCAGGACCTTTCTTTATATTTAAATAAAATGTAAATATATATTTTAACACATAAGGGCATTGTGTACATTCTGGCACAGATATTCAATAGTTTCTGTGATAGAACTATTTTCAGAGGTAAAAGAGTAGTGCAGTGTATGTGCAAAAGCTATTGGGAGAAATTGAGTGTGAGTATGTGGCCTGTTGCTACTTAGTATGCTCCTGCTGTTGGCTTGGAAGGAGAAGGAGCAAGAGCAGAGGTGTGCATGTGGTTGTTAAAGATGGGCTAGGCCCTGTGTTCCAGTTGAGCCAGAGACCATGTAGATTTTCGGTTTTCTGTGAACTAAAAAAACATTTATGTAGTTTTAAGTTCATTTTCTTTTTTTTTTTTTTACAAGCTTCAGATAAGAGATGGTATGTTTGACAGGCTTCACATGTCTATGTCCCTTAGCTTAGCTTAGTGATAGCCACTAGAATGCCCTTTGGGAAGTGCCAGAAATGAAACATTTTGAAATGATGAATTTTTTCTTGGTGTGTAACTGTGCTAGGAGAAAAAAAAAAACATGTAAACAAAGTATTCTGGTAAATTCTGAGTGAAAAACATACAAGGAAATCACTGTAGAATAAACCAGCTCATTGACTATGTCTATACAGCGGTACTACTTTCTATTTATATTTCTATTTTTTTCAGTTAAAGAAAGAGTTAAAACCATTATGGTTTACAGACATCTTTTTAAAATACTTAATATTCTCCTTATAATTATTGTAAATAGAGCTCAGTCTACAAAATGTTCTCCATCATTGGAGTTCTTTTAGTTAAAAGGCAAATATTGGCTCCATATGGTGTAAATATCAACTGCAGTTTAATTTGTAGATGAGCACCTTTCTCACGGTAGTTATGGCAGTTTGCCGTGATCAATATTCTATGTTAATTTCAAAGCAAAAAATAACAGAAAGCCTTGCATGCAAATATATAATGGTTCTATTTATTGGTATTATTGGTAAACTACCCAAATATATTTTTTATGTTTATCTAACTTAATGTTATCCAGTCCTAGCTGTCCTGAGACCTTTCAACTTAACAGTTGGCAAAAGAGGCAAAAATAAAATATTATATCTTGACCTGAACAAAAATGCATGATCAGCCAACAGAAGAGGGGGTTATTTTCCTTCAGGTTCTTTTCTGACACATCATTTAGCAATCCATACATTAATGCTGTACAACCCAAAAGTTGTTAGGGGGTGGCTGGCAGCCACAAGGGCCTGAGCAACCATTTATGTTTCTTATTAGGCAAAGCCAGCACTGGGTATGTTGTTACATAACATGAACATTCCCCATGAATTTAGACCTAGTATTGCTCTACCCTGAGGAGCAAAACTCAGCTAACTGTATGTGTGAAAACGTTTCTTCAACACATACAAGATTAAAGATTGTGCTCCTCTGCTTCCATTAGTGCAGAAATTCCATGAGTAATGAGTATGTTTCTGTATGATCTAAGCAGTAGCCACTGGCATGTTCCCTCTGTAATAAAACTTACAATTCAAACAAGTCAGCTTCATTTATGCTGATGACAGACATTACTAAAGGCCATGCAAAAAATAGGCAAAGTCAAACTTCCTTGAGTTCGAAACCTTGAATTGTGGATGCATACAATATTTCACCAATATGTGTAAGATGTAAGTACCTGCCTATTTTTTTTAGTTGCTGATGCAATGTAAGCTTTTTTTCACATGATTTATATTACACTGCCTGTGGACAGTCCATTCCAGTAAGCAACTTCGGATCATTCGTTTCCATTTCTTCCTGTCCTCTGCATCTTCCTACATCAAACCGATCACCTGCATGTCCTCTCTCACCACAACAATAAACTTCCTCTTTGGTCTTCCTCTTTTCCTTTTTCCTGGCAGCTCCATCGTCAACATCTTCCTCTCAATATAATCCTCGTCTATCCTCTGAACATTTCCAAACAAATGCAACCTTGCCTCTCCAACTTTGTCTCCAAAACGTCCAACTTGAGTGTCCCTCTAATATACTAATTTCTAATCCTGTCCATTCTCGTCACACCCTATGAAAATCTCAGTATCTTTAATTCTGACCCTCAAGCTCAGTGACACTCCAACCCATACAACACAGCTGGTCTCACTACTGTCCTGTAAACCTTCCCTTTCATACCCGCCTGTCACAAATCACTCCAGCCACTCTTCTCCACCCATTCCAACCTGCCTGCACTCTCTTCTTCACCTCTCTTCCACTCGCTGTTACTCTGAACTGTTGATCCCAAGTATTTAAATTCCTTCACCTTGGTCACCTCTACTCCCTGCATCCTAACCACTCCACTTTCGTCCCTTTTGTTCACACTCATGTATTCTGCCTTTCAAGCTGCTCCCTACTCTCACTACAGATCATAATATCATCAGCAAACATCATCATCCACGGGGACTCCTGTCTAACCTCATCCTCAACCTGTCCATTACTATTGCAATGAATGGGCACTATTGAAGAATGGGCACGGCGCTTGTATTCCAACCAGAACTTTCTATGCGTCCCTCACTCCTACTGCAGATCTCACCATTGTCACACTGCCCTCATACATATCCTGAACTACTCTCACATTCTTTCCTGTAACACCTCCCCTCTAGGCACCCTGTCATATAAAAGTGACCCTTATCATTGTGAAATACAGCACAACACAACGAAATTCAACCTCTCAGGGAGCAGCTATTTAAAGCACCCAGGGAGCAGTGATGGGGACAGTACCTTGCTCAAGGGTACCTCAGGGCAACCTACTGGTGAGGGAATCAAACCCACCCTCTTCCAATCCCTGGCCAACTCCCTAACCACTAGGCCACCGCTGTCATATGCTTTCTCCAAGTCCACAAAGGCACAATTCAACTCCTTCTGACCTTCTCTGTGCTTCTCCATCAACACCCTCAGAGCAAACATTGCATCTGTGGTGCTCTTTCTTAGCATGAAACTATACTGCTATTCACTAATCCTCACCTCTTTTCTTAATCTAGTGTCCACTACTCTTTCCCATAACTTTATACTGTGGCTGATCAACTTTATCCCTCTATAATTACCATAGATATGTGCATCACCCTTATTCTTAAAAATCGGTACCAGTACACTTCGTCTCCACTCCTCAGGTATCCTTTCACTTTCCAAGATTGTGTTAAACAATCTGGTCAGAAACTCAACTGCCATCTTCCCTAAACACCTCCATGCTTCCACCGGTATGTCATCGGGACCAACAGTCTTTCCATTCATCCTCTTTATTGCTGCCCTTACTTCCATCTTACTTATTTGCTGCACTTCCTGGTTCACCATCCTCACATCATCCATGCTTCTCTCTCTCATTCTCTTCATTCATCAGCCCTTCAAAGTACTCCTTCTTCTGTATACACTCCGTGACTTCTGGGTTCCACCACCAGGTTTCCTTAACCTCCTTCTTCCTTCCAGATGTCACACCATGCACATTTTTAGCTATCTGCCTTAGCACTTCTGCAGTAGTTTTCCAGCAATCCGGTAGCTCTTCAACACCTCCCAGTGCCCGTGTCACATCCTGCCTGAATTCCACTAGATAAAGTGTCTACTAAATGAGTAAATGTAAATGTCTATATTATTGCAAAACAGCAAGTAAAAAACTGACTGGTTCATTTTCAGCAGCATGAACAAATACCTGGTCTAAAATGGAACATGAACTGCTTGTCAGTGTGTAACTATGTGTGGTTTTGCACTCCCGGGAGTGTGCTCAGCTAGGGAGGAAGTGCTGAACAGGCAAAGCTGTTGAAGGGCAGAGGGAGTGGTGCACAATGATAACTGTCCCACAGGTGCTGTTGTACTCTGCAGCCCCGAGACTAGGCAACTTGAGAGAAAGGTGTAAGTCACTGTGTGTATGGCACTTGTCAGACAAGGTAGAAACTCTTAACAAAGTAAAGTCACCATAAACATTCAGTCTGCAAAAAAAAGAAAAGTAAAGGAACATCATCCAGCATACTGATGTACAGCATGCATCTTGAATATAGTTTCCAGCTGCATACTTTCTAAATTTATTCAAGATGTTCCTTGTTCTCTAGCAGTCTGGCAAGATCTTTTCTGTGTCCCATAAGCTATGGTCATAGTGTAATGGTCTCTTGGCTAGAGAAAAAGGAAACAGAAAAATTGTGTTTGAACTCAAAGTGGATTATTGATCAAATAAATTTGGGGTGTCTTCGCAGCATTCTGGGATGATTTAAGGCTTTAGAGTTAAATGAAATGCTGGATCTTTTTCATACTGTAGTACAGCAGTAACTTCATAAGAATTTTATTTCTCAATACAAGTATAGTTTTAATCACACACAGAGGCCTGGAAAGATAGCATTTACGATTAAAAAAGAAACAAATTATGGTCCCTTAGTGAAAGTGACTATTTGTCATCGTGAGACACAGCACAGCACACCATGAAACACAACAAAATGCATCCTCTGCTTTTCACACATACACACTGTGCAGTAGTGGGCAGCAATGGGGATGGTACCTCAGGGCAACCTACTAATCTAGGTTTCAAACCCACAACCTTCTGATCCTGAGGCCTAATCTCTAATTCTCTAGGCTTCCGCTGCCACTACCACTTAAAAGTGGCATTCGTTGGTGGTGTTAAAATTATTTCTCACTTGTAGCCCACTGAAAAAATAGTAGTAAAAATATAATTTTTTATGGTTTTCAAGACTCATATTGTGAGGGAATAAACTTGTCTATGTCCTGAACCACTCACTCAATTAGTTTGCAGCTGAGTGGTACTGGCCTGCACAGAGCAGCTTAACAAAGTCTGAGAGAAGCTGGGCTGTGGGTTGCTACTACAGCCCCTGTGCTCATGGATACTTGTTGCCCCTGTAATTGGGCCAGTGGAAGTTCAGGTGTGAGTAGGGAGAGAACATGGTCCACCCGCTGGCTGGACATTGCAGCATACACTGAGTCATTGCCTGGCCTGTGTGCTGCTAATTGGAATGCAAACTGGGGGCTGAGTGTTAATGTCTATATGGCAGAGCAGAGAAAGGTCAAATAAGGCTGTCCAGTCATAATATTGAGAGAATAGGGTTTCTAGTGTGTAGGCAATTATAATGGGTGACCAACAGGTTCACATGTTCATATTGCTATGGCTGGTTTGCTTGATAAAATGAATTTTACTTCACTTGATGAATTTCACCTACAAAATATTTACAGATCTATGCATGCAAACAGACCTACTGTCTTCTTTTGCATATAACCCCACACCTAAACACACCCCATGCAAACATCTGTGTATGCCTTGTGGATTGAAGTGCTTGTTAACAGTTACTGAGGATAAAAATACTGAGGATTCAAGATCCAAGCAGTTTGTTTGTCACATACACGGTTATACAAGTACAGCTAACAGTGAAATGTATCCCTTAATTGCTCCTAGACTGTACAATGGTGTAAACTAAAAAAATGTCTAATCTAAATGTAACAAAAGCTACAGAGAGTAATTATATTCAAGGAAAAAAATGCCAGTGGAGCTGAAAAAGCCTGAGTATTGTCTGCAGTAGACATGGCTAAAAACAGTATTTAATAGTCATGTTAGATCAAATATTATTGTATGAAAATTGTAAGCATTGGTAAGATGATCTGTCATGACATCTCACAAAAGGATACGCCATCTACCATAACATGTTTATGGCAGGGTTATGTCACTGTTATATAAGGGTTCAAGTACTCCTTAAAAATTATAAACATAACTTAGGAGATGAAATTACCCAGGGTAATGCCCATAATCATTTCTGATCAACCTATAGGATCATGACATTTACTGAGTAGCTGTGACCTTATTGTACAGTGAAAGCTGCTAAAATACAGTGGCAATTTTAAGTGTTTTAAGTGAACAAAAACACTGCATCAGAAAAAATGACACTCAGATCTGCCCATTGCCATTTACTGACCTGCCAGCATTAGTGTAACATGATGGCTATAGCAATTGTAAGCAATTGTATACAATTTCATATTTTATTTGTAAGATTTAAATTATAACATTCTAACATAACATTACACTGTATGATTTACATTATTTACATTTATTTATAAGATTTAGATTTTTTCCATATGTAACCAAACCTGTCTTCCCAATTAAAAATGTCTGCAACTAATTTGCAAGTAATGCAAGTCATTTTAAGCAGAAAACAAGGTCTCAGCATCTATGGAACTTCTTCATGCTTTTTGGAAAACATCTTAAATGCCATGCGATGGGCTGGCGACCTGTACAGGGTGTGTCCCCCCCTCCTTCACCCTGCGCTGGTTTGGACTCCAGCACTCCCCCAAGACCACGTTTGGGACAAGCGGTAGAAAATGACTGACTGTCTGATCTTAAATGCCTCCATATGTACTGCCTGAGAATATCCCAAGGTTCATAGTTATTTTGTCTTTAATGTAATTTTACAATTTTACCATTAAAAAATGGTAAAATTACTGTAAGGCATTCTATGTGTAGGAGTGTCCAAACTTTTAACGGGTATTGTGTGTGAAACTGCTTGCAATTCACATGAACTAAACTTTTCCTGCTCTTATTCTGTGCCAGGAAAACCACAAAGCCTTGGAGGCACAATGAACACTGTGGGGAAGCAAGAATGTCTCTAAGGACCTGAGGATATGGATGGTAAAGGAGGAATGGGGAGAAAGAGAGAGGCAGAAAGTTGCCTTTTGCTTTCACTTTTTCTTCTCACACTTTTCTGAACTATTTCTGGGTCACGGAGCTCAGTAGGGCATTGGGAGTCCATGTGCACAGGAGCTGGAATGAACCGGTGTCTGCGCTTTCCCTTTACGAGTCACAGGCACTCAGTGAAGGTCTAATCTAAGATCACTTTATCAGGCAAATATGTGTGTGCATCTATATGTGTGTGATACATTAGAATGGGCTGTAATTGAGACAGAATGGTACTGTAATTGAAAAGGGATGTGTTGGAAAGTGTGCAATATAGGGCAGAGCTGAATGCAGGCCAAAACACTAAAAAAAAAACAACCTGAAACTAAATACCCAACCCACCATGTGCCTGTTTAGACTTTAGCATCTAACACCCCCAGGGAACACTCTTCCACAGGGCCAAAAGATCCATATGATTTCCCTGGGGTTTACTCCAGAAATTCCCTGAGGTGCCAAGTTTTTGGATCTGCTTTGCTGCTACTGCATCTGTGAAAGTGTTTCTTCAATGAAGGCCAGACATGAACTCCAGTTAGTCCAGAACACAGCAGCTAGAGTCCTCACTAGATCTACAAAATTGTATCACACTAGTCCGATATTATCTAGACTTCACTGACTTCCTATGAAAGCCCACATCGACTATACCATTTTACTAATAACTTACAAAGCCCTAAACGGCCTTGCTCCCAAGTATTTTTTCGTGCTTATCTCCAGTTACGATCCCCCAAGCTCTCCTAAGTCGCAAGGTGCTGGCTTTCTAACAGTTCCCAGAATTTTGAAAACAACAACAGGGGGGAGAGCCTTTTCATTCAAAGCCCGCCATCTCTAAAACAGTCTTCCAGCTTAAGTCTGGGACTCAGACACAATCTCAGTATTTAAGTTCAGGCTAAAAACCTACTCGTTTAGTCAGGGTTTTAGTAATTAATGTAATGTTACTGAAAAGGTGTGGATCCAGGGCTTCACGGATACAGAGAATTCAAGTAAACTGGGATGTTGGTGCCCACTGCTCTCATGCAGGTTTGTTGATGGTGGTGTGGGGGGTGAGTAAAACATTTACGGCATTTAGCAGACGCTCGTATCCAGAGCGACTTCCATGTCCTAATTACAGGGACAGTCCCCCTGGAGCAATTCAGGGTTAAGGGTCAAGGGTCTTGCTTAGAGACCCAGTGCTGGAGGTGGGATTTGAACCTGGGACCTCTTGATCCAGAGGACCATAGGCAAGCACCCTACCACTAGACCATTACCAACCCTGCTTGTCAGGCTGTAATAGCGAGTTTCCCGGAGTCACAGTACTGCACTCTATAAATTCATGGTTTGCACAATGTGAGTCCCAAACAGATCTAATTTCTTTTTCTCTGTCTGAGATGGATGGCTGTCCACCACCTGTATGGTGGACAGCTTAGGCATTTCCAGAAAGTAAAATCCATCAATCACTGTGAGGGTTTCCTGAACTCCATACCAGCTACTCCGCAGAGTTGACGAAGCTACTATCATCAGAGTTCTCTCCCCATCTGAACTTCAGATAAGCTACATAAGACTGAATCATCTGCAGGAGTTGCTGCCACTAAGATTACCAGAGCTTCACTCACTCAAGCAGAACCATCACTATTAGCTCACCGAACTTCCAACTATAGACACTAATCGACTCTTTTACTGTTACTCATGCTTACTGGAAGTCATTGCTAAATTGATTAATTATGAAATGCACTTTCCCTTTCTTTTCCTTCTTCATTTCCATTGTCGGCCAGAGGAGGATGAGTCCCCCTTTTGAGTCTTGGTTCCTCACAAGATTTCTTCTTCCTCTTTTGGGGAGTTTTAGACCCGGATTCTGTAAAGCTGCTCTGTGACAACAGTTGCAAAAGCGCTAAATAAATAAAACTGACTTGACATGAAACATTGTGCTCATCTTGAGGTTAAGTTTAGATTTCAGATGTGCCAAAGTGCTAGTTCTCTCATAGGTGCTAAGTAGAAAAAATATTATTCAATTTCTGCAAAATGTACAGGATTCCTTCCACTGATAACAATTAAAAGTGATTACATTTAAAAAAATAATACACCAATTATGTCTTCATTTACATATAAATAAACAGTCAGATCTAGAAAATATTGTTTGCTTGTTTGCTATGATGGCTAACACAGGCGTCTGCTTCAGCGAGCTCCTTCCTTTGGACTAGACCAGGGAAAGAGGGCGTGTAGGTTGGTGAAATTCACTCTAATTTAGTCTCCAGCGCCCCCTTGACTCTAATCAAGACAAGTGGCTAAGAAAATGAATGATGAGAATTTAACCAAAATCTGTACAATAATGAGTTTAACAGCTTACTCCTGCATACCTGCCATTTTTTAAAAATATAAAACTATCTTTTTGATGTACAAAATGCCACATATTTCCAAAGGGCATCAGCATCACCATATTATCCAAGTCTTGAAGAAAATGTTGTAGAGCTCAGTGTACCACACCACTACAGAGCACATTCCAAATGCCAGCAGCTCAGGTATTCTTTTTCCGCAATATGCTCTCTGCATTCATAATTAATTCCCCTTTGAAAAGTCTCAAGGACAATGTGATGTAATGTTTTGAAACCCGTCTTAGGAAAAGCGTGGTCCTGGATGAACCCTTGCAGGGAGGTCCTTGAATCCTAATAACGATGAGATTAGCCCTGGCTGCTTGCACTATGTTTATTGCGGGACTACTTGGCAGGGAGTTTGTGACCTGCCAAAGAGTAAAGCTGCAGGAAATCTTAAATAAAGTGTCTATGCAGAGCTGGTAAAGGGCCATGGCTGTTTTTGGAAGCTGTCTGATTGAATGGCAAGAGCTGTGCATGTTTTGCTGAGTATGCCATTCTATTGCGCAAAAAAGCAGAGTAGTAAAGGGTGAGTGAGTGGTACGAGGTATTCCATCTTGCTCTAGCCCTTGTAGAGCTTGTAGTTTCCTCAGTTTGGCCAATGTACCTGCTTCGGAAGTGCAAGTTAGCAAAGTGTGTATTTGGATCCTTTCCTCTGTAGTTTCAAGTCTAAAGCAGATGGCATGGCGTCTCAATTAAAAAGGACAAGAAACATTAAATGACACCCAGAAGCCACAGATCAATTCTCCACCAACACTCACACTTTGTCCCAATGGAGCACTAGCTAGCATTAATTACCAAGAGACTCTCATCATTCTAACAGGAGAAAGACATAAAACAAGCTTTTGCAGCAAATGCCTCCACTATTCTCCCAGTGGGGTTGTAGTCGTTTTTAATCAAATAAAGTCCCGTAACACTTGCTGTCCACGCTCCAACACCATAAACCTGTATGTATAAATGACTTGTTGTGGGTAAGGAAAGTGGTTGTGTGAGTGCAGCATTGCACTGGGGCAAAGTGCTAGTGTTTGCTCTTGTGTACAAAGCGTGCAGCACTACCTTGTGTGCCCACACAGGGCTAAGCAGACTGTACATGACTTCCCACGCACACACCCCAAAGCACCTTATCTCCATTAAGATGCAAGTAACTTTCTTTCGAGTCAACTTGAAAAGGGTCAGAAACCAATCAAAAATGGAATTTACCTTCAGTGCTCCACGTGTTCATGTGAATATGCACATTTTAAAGGGTGCCCAGAAGATACAGCTTCCAACACCTTGTAAGGACTAGTTAGACAAAACCCACATTTTTTAAATTTGCCTTTAGCTTACTCAGAGTTTCAGAGAGGGACCCTACTCATGAGATATAATAAAAAAGCTCAGCTGAGTGGAACATAAATAATATGCTTTCCTTATAAAAATAATTTGCATGAATTCCCTCAGATTTAACAAACTGCATGTAGTGCTGCATAACGTCTTTTTGTTTCTAGTGCATATATAATATATAAGGATTCTAGTATAGCCCTTTTCACCTCATCAGTTTTTGCCATATTTCACGTCAAAAGGTTGAACATGCTATTCCACAAAATTTGGGAGTTCATTTTTATTTTTGGTTTATTTTATTATGAGAGTTTCTTTTTGAGGCAAGGCAATGTTAAAAGTCCACTGGACAATCCCACCACCTCCACTGCTGAAACTTTAATTTTTAAAGTAACTGATTTATTTAGCTGAACAGTTCAAATTCAGCATGAGCATCTCTTAACAATGCATAGCAGAAAGGAATAGAGTAAATAGGCACATATTCAGAAGACTCAAATCTTGGATAAACTGGGGGAACCCTTTGGGAGCAGATTAATGTTAGAGAAATAATGCTAATAATGTGTGCATAACTCTGAAGACTATACTAAAAGATTGCTGTGTGCTGTGTGTAGGGTACCTGAGCAGAAGGGCATTGGTGCACTCCAGTGGCCATTGAGCTGGCAGGTTCGGGATGATTCACCCTTCAGCTGCCGTCCACCCGTGCAAGAGTAGCGCACTGTAGAACCAAAGGTGAATTTATCCCCACTAAGGACCCCGTTGGGGGGGGATCCAGGATGTCCACAGTCCACCACTATGAAAATGTGCACGAGAACACACACGCACACACACACACGCGCGCGCGCACACGCGCACATGCATGCACAAGTCACCCAGTGAGTATAATTACAGTACAATAGGATTTCAAACTACGTTTGTCTTGAAGTTTAATTACAGCTCAGTTCAAGTCAATTTCACAATAAGTGAGGTACTATTATAGTTTCTTCTGAGAATGCTGCCATCATCAGATTGTGGAAGTGCCTTTCTGTGTTGTCTCCAAAGCACTGAACATAAAAGCTGTTTGCCAATAATGTGATTAAACTTCAGCTCACAGGAAAGTTCAGCTCAAAGGAAATGCTAGTGAGCTATAATATTTAAAAAGAAAAAAAAACAGACTGTTTTGGCATTACATACTAATTTTAGCCCCCACAATATCAGCCAGTATAGCCAGTACAGCCAGACAGTATATTTCTCTAGTTTTCATGAGAACAGTTTTTTTTTTCCCAGAATGTATTCAGAAGGCAGGCTGAGCTCTATGTTAACACAGAGTGGATGCCAGTCTTGTTTAGTATTACCAGACTCCCTTGCAGTATTGGGTACAAAGAAACCAGTAACAGATCCAGCCTTGCATTAGCATTGCACACTCAAACCCTTAATGCATATGGAAAAGAATACAACTGAGGCCATGCCTCAGATTAGTGAGCTTTGAAATGTAGCTGGTGACATGGTATAAGAGAACTGCAGCAGCAGGCGATCTTGTCAAGGTAAAATGTGAGCTAAAGCTAATGCGTCTGTGCAGCTGCTGCCTTGAGCACCTCACTAAGCTGAGGAGCTGTGGAAGATGTTTGGCATTTCACAGGATGTGCACCTAGTAACACAAGGATCAGCAATGAAGCTGGCATCGCTAATTAGTGTGCCTGCAAAAAGTGTGTTCCACCTGTCCCTCAATTAAAGCACTGATCTGAAGCAGCAGGTGAGGGTCACTCAGCTGTTTCCGCCTCCATTGTGGGAAAGATGCTAATTAACAGTGTACCGCCATTGCCAAGTTTCGACCGTTCATCCGAAAGGGTCGAATGCTTCAGTGACTTACCAATGCACTCCGGCAGAGGCTTATCCCATTGGCCAGTGGGCTGGCATGTGAGGATTGGGGAGCCGAACAGGTAGTAGCCCGGGTTACAGTCATAAAAGACCACTGTGCCAAAAGTGAAGTTGCCGTGCTCAATCTTGCTCTGCCTGATGGAGTTGGCAGGGATCCCAGGATCAGAGCAATTGACCACTGAACACGAGGATGGAGGGAGAAAGAGAAAAAGAAAGATGGGGCAAGAGATGCATGTGTTAATTGACAGAAGCAATGAGCAAGTGACTTCACTCTAGGTAATCTTCCCTGAATCATGATAAAAGAGAGGTTCAGCAAAAAATCTAAATTACACAATGTTCCACTCACCCCAGACAGTCAAGACTGTAGGAACACTGGAACTACAAGGCTAGTACAGCTTACAAACACTAGAAGTCAATAGCTACAGAAATCTTTTCCATATAAACTCATATATTTAAAAAAACATCCATTACTTCTCTAAATTCATACTCTCTACTCTTTATTAAGATGTGGCACATTCATCAACATAACAGCCCTTTAAGAAAACACCAGAACTGGATCTTGTATTAGATTCCTTAATTTTTATGAGGGTTTTTACAAAAAAGGCTACAAAAATTGATTGAAGATCAATATGTCTACTCTTTAAATGGTTTGTGAAAATAGATGCTTTTGTCTAAAATGATAGCCTACAGTGTTTGTCTACACAGTAAAGTTTTATTCATTTGTATAGCTCACAGAAAGCCATAATGTGATAAAACCAAATTGAAAAGTTTGTGCGTCTTAAATGAAGAGCTGGATGAAGTTTCAGAGATGCTCTGGGGATTTTTACTCCTGGAAAAGGTTTGGGTAACTTTTGACTTTGTTAACATAAGTGTCTATTAACCATATTAATTATATAGTTCTAGCGCTAAACTAAAGAGTTTTTTATATATTAATATATTATTATTAAGGAATAAACATGTCTTGATTTACTGCACCTGTAGTTAAAAACTAGAATTGTAAATTTGATGTTTAGGCTAACTTTTTACACTGAAAAGTCTGAAACTGATTTGATCCGCAACTGAGCAAATCTGTGCTAGAACATCAACAGTCTTCACCTCCTTACTCTTCCACCCCACACTGGGCAGCCACCGAAATGGTTCACAGCAACAGTGGCCACCCCTTCTTAACCAGAGTGCTCTGCAGTGGTTTTTGGCAGGCGGATAATCAGCCAAAGGTTCCATGTGAATAAAAGACTTAACTTTTTTCCCCACCTTTACATGTTGGTGGTGGCTGGCTCCACTGGCGGTTGGCCTGGCACTGGGCCCGTGCTGGGCCTTCCATCACATAGCCCGTGTTGCAGGAGAAGCTCACCACATCATTCAGGTTAAAGCCATTGCCGATTGTGCGTCCGTAGATTGGGCTGCCTGGGTGCCCACAGCTGATGGCTGCAGAAAAGGGTTACTGTTTTATAAATTTTTTACAGTTTTTTACCAGAGGAAAAGTAAAAGTTTAAAAGTGTATAAAAGTTTACAAGCTTTCATGACTTATTATCATTTTTAGTCAAACTAAAAGAAGCATAAATATGTAGGCATGTCGACTGAAAATGACTCTAATGCAAACCATATACACATTAAAACCTTAAGAAATATTTATACATATAATATATAAATATACATACATATACATACAGCCCAATTAAAAACCTCCATTTTACTACCAATTGTTTTAATTGTGTTCGATTGCTGACGTCTGCTGAGTGAAGCTGAATGGCTGATTAACCATATGGTGCTGGGGGGTGGTTTTACTCTAAACAGGTCCTTCAAACATGCTTCAGGTTAGCTGCTGAGCCATGCCCTCAGGAAAGATGTCACTTTGATGTCAAGGTTGGCTTGATAGTCTAATTAGCCTCATGCTAACGTTCATACAATTTAAATCCAAGATATATTCCATCTTGTTCAAATTGTGCAGAAATGTATTCATTTCAAAGAATTGGTTATCTTAATGACTGTTGTGGGCTGTGTTGCTTAAGCCGCTCCTCTACTTTCTTGTACTTCCAGGTGCCATTCTTAAATGCCAGACATTTTTATTATTAGAGGTCATTTGCCCATTCAGCTGAAGAAGAGCTCATACTGGTATGAGAATGGAGTCTTGTCATCCCCATTTGCCATATTCAGAGGAGGGTTTGATTCCTCTTGCAGGCTCAAGCACATTTTGTTCCTCATCATGCCTCTCCCCTGCTCTCATAAACAACCACAGTTCATTTGCATAATTACAGATGTAATTTGTTTCTCTTTGCACGAAGGCAATTTCCCTTTCATTTGAGCATCTTCCATAGCCCAAAATTTCAAACCAAATCACTGTTAAAATAGCTGAAAACTCTCTCTCTCTCTCTCTGTTGTTTTCTTTCCTCTCCTGTGATAATGATTACTGCTTGTCGTGCAAGGTTTGCTAAAAGAAATAGGTAAGATCATAGAAATTATGCAGATGCTAATATGCATGGTAAAGGAGCTAAACTCAATAACATTGGCAGGTTGAGACCAGCTGAGAGGTCATACAAGGCAAAAGAAAGTTCATCTCGAGAGGCTTAGTGGTTGTGTCATAATTTGTGTTAAATAGATGTCATTGAAAAACCAGTGAATGCATCTTGACAGCTAAACAGCTGAAGAATAACCTTAGCTTCTGTTCTTTTTGCTACAGAGAAAACTTCACAAAAGGACTATCAGGATGAGGCCAGGCCACATAAAATGCAGGTGTACAAGCACCCAAGATGCTTTCAAAGCATACATTCAGTAGCTGCTCCTGGAGGAGGGCTGAGATGCATTGGAAGCACAGGATTTTGCAGTGTAAATGGATTTATCACTCCAAGAAACTAGAATTCTGACAGAACATCCTCCTGCTGCTCTGCTTACGGAAGAAACCACCATAGCGCCTACCGCCACTTAAGGCACCATTGTTTTTCATGAGTTTCTCCCCTGAGATTATTTTTAATTCTATAGCCCACTTTAGATTTGTCTCAAATATAGTGCCAATTTTGTTAAATCTTTACCTTCCTTCAATGTTCTTACTGTCTTTGAGAAATTAACAGTATTTAATACATTTAGCCAAGGTTAATCATGGTCATGACAGAGGAGATTGAATGAATGAATGAATGATTTTTTTTTATTTACTTAGGCAGCAGTGGTCTAATGGTTAGGGACTAGGCCCCAGGATTGGAAGGTGTGAATCCCAGATTAGTAGGTTGCCCTTGAGCAAGGTACTGCCCTCATCACTGTTCCTCAGATTTCTGCCTTTCTGACTGGAGACACATTTTACCACCAAGTGTAAAAGTAAAATCTGATCAGGATAATATCTGGATACTAGTCACATCAAGTGACAGGTTTCAATGTGATCTATTATTCAGTTAATCACAAGAGTACTGTTGTTCTCCTTCCAACCATGAATTTAAATATACACAATTGAAATACGGGGCTTTGAGGTGTTAGACCCTGAGGTTTCAAATGTTGCAACCTCTCAATGCTAAAGCATTAAGGCAGGTTGGAATGTCTTCATTCCTTAAAACTCAGTGTAAGTTTCAATAATGAGGCAAATCTCTCAATCAGCTCATTTACATCTGAAGGTTACTGGAAGAAATAAACACCCATGCAGGATTTGCTAGGTAAAGTTTTGGGGATAAATGCTAGGCGATATGAGTGCGGGCTCATTGTGACACTCTGCTTCTGAAACTGACAATGAATCGTTAATTAAAAATGCCCCTTGAGACAGAAAAGGGTCTTTTGTTCCCAGAGCTAAGTGGATTCTTCAAATGCCAGTGCCCTTTGAGAGGTGGGAGAGAGCTCTGCAATAGCACTTCACCTCAGTCAGTGTTGACATCGAGATGTGACGCAGGCTCCTTTGTGCACATTTGCTACTTGGGCTCAATGCAGCATGGTGACAGCTCTTCAACTAGAGCAGCCGCAGAAGCAGCAGCAGCAATGGCTCACGCAAACACACGTGACTGGACCTGCATTCTACTGGTTACACAACAGTTTACTAACTTTAACTCTCTCTGCAAACTTTTCATGAAGGCTGGCACAGCTTTGGTTTAACTTGCTTTGCTTTACACTAACTGCAGATGATTGAAATTCCCTTAGATGGCAGTTCTTGGGCTTGGAAAGTGTGGTGTTTTTTTTCATGGGATATTTTCAACAGCAAATTGCATTTACAAAAAATAAACTGTCCCTCACTAATCATTTATATTCAGAGTTTTGATGCTTCTTAGAAAACTCTGGCACTGGCTTTTGCATCACTTGTAGTTCCAACCTCACATTGCTCCAATACACAGTTCCAGACTTTGCAGGAAGGAGAGAGGCAAAAGCAAACACAGACTCACGGACGCAGATGGGCAGCTGTCCAGACCAGTTGTGGTCCTGCTGGCAGATGCGCACAGAGGAGCCAATGAGGCGGAAGCCTGGGGCGCACTGGTACACCACCGTGTCCCGGTAGCCAAAATTCTCCCCAATCACCTGACCGTTCACAATCTGCTCAGGCAACCCACAGTGGCCCCCTGGAAGGAAAGACAGAATGCTGGAAAGTGCCATTTGAAGAGAGAGGCACAAGCTACACTGTAATTAATCAGGCAAACTTAAGGAGACGGCACTACGATTTTAACATTACACACTTTTAGAAAGGTTATCTTTGTTTGTTTTTTTTTTTAGATAGGTTGTACACTCAGTGAGAGATGGGACATACATTCTTAGATATTGCTCCAAAACTGTTGGTATAATTGTTTGCTGGTGAAAGGAAATTGCTTCTCGGAAGCTTTTTCTACAGCCAATGGGTTATTTGTAGCCCCTTTCAAAGAAGAGAGCCTTTTAAGGTGAGAGTAGCCAGGCATTTTTGACCCTTTTAATAGAGGAGATAATTATATGTGACCACACATTGAGCTTGCAAGCCAAATAAAATGACTTTTAAAGACAATAAAACTACTTCATGAACCTTATGATGCCTGTGAAGGGCTATCAAGGGATACCTAGATTTTAAAAATGTATTAATAAACAAGCTTTTTTCTTTGCTGGTTGGCAATACCTTAATATATTAAAGAACTTTTTAACTGCAACTAAAGGAACATTTGACCAAATTATCAGTGTTGAAACAATGTCAAACCCCACATTCTATATCCTCCTGGTGATTGGATCAGCATTCAGATCTTTATTTCAGCACTCAAACCTCTATTTCAGCACTCAAGCCTTTATTTGGTGTTTTGAGAAAAGAAAAGAGTGATGTATTTTGAGGTAACAATCCATCTACTTCTAGTGGGAAAACAATAGTTTGTTTATCAAGCTAAATGCTACTCAGTCATCAGCAGGATACAGCTGCCAGCTATGCACACCCGAGTCTTTGAATGGTTTGTGACAATCCATTCCCACCTATCTTATCAGTTTTAACTGCAGCTGCTGTCCAAATAAATTTCTTACAGATAGCTAGCTAGTGCTTTCAGAGAAAAAAACAGGAGTGCATTGGCTGAATACTGTCCAGAACAATATATTTAGCAGATGTGAGTTAAGGCTGTTTCAGTGTCTTTTAACCGTTATTATTCCCATTTCATTGACAAAAAAAAAAAATCACATTTTTTAATGATGGTTAGAATATTTTTATGGCCACCTCACTGGCACAGTGAAATGGCACAGTAGCAAATAAAACGAATTTGTTTGTGCAGTTTGCTGTATTTACATGTGATGCTTTTTATGTACTATTCAGCCCAATTACATTAGATTCTTAAATAAAAGAAAAAATAAATACACAAAAGTATTTATGCACACAACAACTTACTACTATTAGCTTTTTTTATTTTCGAAGAATGTCTGAAGAACATTTTGAAAAATTTAGAAGAAAACAAGCTTGTCCTATTTTTGAAGAATGTTTGAATAATCAAGATAATACTAGTTGAAAATATTCAATAGTTACAGCCCTAATCTACACTGTATGCATACTGATCATAGTCCATCATAAGCCAAAGGTCAAATGATGTACCTGAAAGTACAAACAAACTGATAAGAAAACACATCCATCA
This sequence comes from Hepsetus odoe, assembly GCA_017165825.1. Taxonomy (NCBI): domain Eukaryota; kingdom Metazoa; phylum Chordata; class Actinopteri; order Characiformes; family Hepsetidae; genus Hepsetus; species Hepsetus odoe. The sequence goes on from CM029368.1 coordinate 12,398,968, forward strand.
ACAACGATGCTGGATTTTCATGGGAAAGTAGGAATGTGAAGTTGTCTACCTAGACAACGTGTTTCGGTTCCGCTCCACAGGCCAGACGACAAGCATTCCCTCACAGTGGAGCCCACTAGCATGTAGCCAGTTTCACATGTAAAGATAGCTGTAGCCCCAAAAGTGGTCTGAGTCCCAATCTTTTTCCCATTGGCAGGGGTGGGCAGCTCCCCACATGAAATTACTAACAAGGAGAAGACACAACACAAGGAGACAAAGAGTTGAAAAAAGAAGTTTAAATGCCTTAATTTTAAAACAACCACTTTGTATGAGAGAACACAGAGCCTTTAGAAATGCAAAGCACTCTGTGAATCAAGCTCTTAACTAATGCACTCATGTCTGAATGGCTCATTTCCATGTATTATTATAGACATATAGCAGAGCTTGTTTTGTAAGTCAGTGCTAGGCTTTGTAAGGATATATACTGACAATAACACAAAGGGTTGGGGTGGGGGATTCCCTCTCAAAGCTGACATAATGGAGGGATTGTACAATAAACCATCTATTGTTTCAGCCTCAAAACTTATAGATTTTAACATCATTGCAATTATTTCTTTATAAACCCATTTAAAAGTCTGTCTCTGGCATAGGAATGGCTTTTTGCTTTTCTGTCCAAGTTTCTGGCAGCTTTATGTCAAATTTAAGCATTTGTTTGATACAAAATGTTTAGTTATGATCACTTTAATCATCTAGTCTTTCAAAATAATAACTAATTACCTCAAAATTATTATGCATTTTTTTGCATAATTGAGCTTTGGTTGGTTAAATCATCTGATATCTTAAGTGTGAATAATCATACACACACACACACACACACACACACACACACACACACATACAGGTGATATATGTAAAAGGCTATGAATGTGTGAATTGGTCTTACTCTGACAGTGGGGCCTCTCATTCCTCCAGCTCCATACTCCATTGGCCATGCACTGGATATGGGCGGGGCCCAGACGGTAATAGCCAGGGTCACAAGTAAAGATAATTTTAGTCCTGTACTCATAATGTGAGCCGTTGACAATTCGCCACCGTCCGTGCTCCAAGGAAAAAGATCCAATGCTCGGACAAACAACAACTGAGTGCACAAACGCACGCACACACCCACAGACACACACACATAAGACACACACACATAAGACACACACACACACACACACACACACACACACACACACACACACACACACACACACACACACACACACACACCATAAGCTCTCAAAATAAAAAATACAATCTTTTGCAATGATCCACATTTCTGTTTATTCAACAGCTAAATTATTCTACACATGATCAAAGCTATTATTGACACCAAAAGCTTCACTCCAATTTGATTATGCTTATGCTAGGATGAAAGCTTCAATTTCTTGAAAGTCTGTGCTCAAGATAGAAATGAGTCAAAACCAAAAAAGTCTGATATTTTCACTAAACCACTTTTTTGTTGTGGGAATACTCTTTTTGTCAGTGAGTGCCATAACTTGGCATCATATTGAACATGCCAATATAATCAGCCCCCACTGCTATTCATAATTGAGCTCTCATCCATAAAACATTCAAGTGCTGTTTCCTGTGCTTTGAAAAGAAGTGACCTCATTTTGTACCACTTTGTAATGTGGCCAAGGCATTTGTGCCCAAACCATAATGAGTAATAACATTCTGGCATTGAGAACATAATCTGCTCATAAATAAATCAAAGGTATAGTTCTTGTCCTGGAACTGCTGTGTGTGGCAGGATCTTTTAAATGGGCAGCAAATGGGCTCTTGGGCCGGTGTGTTTGTGTGAGGAAAGTTTTCATACCCGAACAGCGGGGAATCTTGTTGTGGTTGCTCCAGGTGCTGTCCGGCTGACACACGGCACTGGTCAGCTCCTTGGAGGACAGCCGGTAGCCGTCATTGCAGAAGTAGGTCACGCGCGTTCCCACCGAGTAGTCCACCGCCAGCACACCTCCATTGATTGGAGCTTTCGGTACCCCACAGGACACGGCTGGGTAGAAGAAAGAAAGGAGGCCTTAACACTTTGAAGTTGCATATATGGATAGTAATAACAAGCATAATTTGTTTTGCATAAGTTTATAAGAAATATTTTTTAAATATCTGCATAACATCCTAGAAAACTGTACAGGAATCCCACATCAGTTACAAAATTATAAGTGTGAAACATTCAGATTCTAACTAAACTGTCCATTTCAGCAGTTGACTTCTGCCCCAGTGTAGTTCACCAATTATTCATTAGTTGTGTGGTAGCCTCCAGATTTATTTGATGTGTGATGATTTATAGCATATGCAGAAACACAATAATCTCTGTAAACGCTCAAGACCATGTTTAAGCGAACAACTGAAAATCCAACACCAAAAAGCATTAAAGGAGCTTGGAAGTTCACAAAGTCATAATTTGATTGTTTTCATTAACTGTATTATTGTACAGCCTACAAACCAATGGAAATGATTATTATCTATAATCTATATTCTATATCATCTATATTATCTATAACTAGGCAGCAGTGGCCTAGTGTTTAGGGAGTTGGCCCTGGGATCAGAAGAATGTGGGTTTGAATCCCAGGCCAGTAGGTTGCCCTTGAGGTACCCTTGAGCAAGGTAATGTCCCCATCACTGCTCCCCTCTGCTGTACGTGTTTGAGTGTGGGTTAAATGCAGCGGTGTGATTTTTCAATGTATTTTGTGCCATGTTTCACAATGACAAGAATGGTCACTTTCACTTTTCACTTTCAGACATTTTGAAAAGCAAAGGGCAAAGACAAAAGGAACTGATATCCAGTGGGCATTGCACTTGGCACAACAATCAGGAGTTTGTTTGTTCTGCTCTGATTACTTTTCTGGGTTTTTAAGCAGGAAGATGGCAGGAACATTTATGCATTTCTTTGCCAGCAACGCTGAGCTGCCCCTGCACAACAGGAGCATTAGGTCTCCAGGACTAACACTGTGGATAGCTATTTTAGTTGAATGTGCTTTGAGATGAGGAGTACCAAAACTTTTAGTGGACTATACATTTCTCCCTACGAAAACATGGACTCTAGAATAAAAATCAGAATCCATGCAAATTACTCCCTCCGTTTCACTGGTATAAGAAGCACAGTAACAATATGCAAACTTGAAAGAACCTGAAACAAGAGTTAGGTCCACTTTTGAGGATCATGATGTTTTGATGATGACGAGAGAAGAGGCCTTTCATTTCACTTTGCTTTAGGTTAATAGATAAAAGCGCCTGGAACACTTTAGAAGTTTACAGAGTCATTTAAGTGTCACTGACTGTTAGTGGCACATGAGCCTGCGGCCTCAGTGGGGGCAGGACTGACGCTGTCACATTTAAGCGGAGGGAGGATGCCACGGGCGCACTGGCTCAGAAACGATTTGCTTATACTGACCTCTTCATGCTCAGAGCGGTGAATCAGAGTGGATAGGTAGTGTAGTATAAATGACACAGATGAAGAAGAGAACTCTGCAGATTAGTCATTAATATGACAAATCAAACAGATCATGAATAAACAGTATCAGGACGAGAGCATGAGTAATTACTGCCTCTCTATCACTGACCGTAAAAAGCTTGTTAGAGAGGCTGGGGATTAAGTTCCTGGAAACTGGTGACATGCAGAATTGCTGTGTATCGGTCGGCACTGAATTAATAATGAGTGCCATTAAACAGCCCTGTAGCGCAGAAGTGGCAGTACCTATTTGAGAAGTGAGACCATAGCATGACACAGTCTAGGACACTTATTTCTTTTTCTTCAATGCAATACCTCTTTATGTAAAAATATATAAATAAATGTAAGATACTTTTTAAAGAAACAACTTAAAACTGCTTCAGGGCTCATAAAGCATTAGAATTCAGCACATTTTCCTGTGTTATTATTGCTTAGCAATTTTTGTCATTTTATGGTGTGTAACTTTCTTCTTAAAGCACATAAAAAAAATGCTTTACACGAAATTTTGTATTTAGCCTCATTAAACTGTTTTCTACAACTGTTTATGCTTTAAAAACAATCAGTAACGTGTAACTTGTAACGTGTAACGTGTAACGTGTAACTGCACAAACCCAGTCCCTGCTTTACATTTAGCTAGCAGTTGCATTCTAATGGAAAACATTCAAAACACACCAATTATCACTAGTTGACCAAGGGAGAAAAAATAGGTCAGTCCTGCATTGTAGGTTTGTAGGATGTTTAAGGAAATTTCTTCCTGTATATTTATGTGAAGTTTCATTTGTACCAGACTTCCACAAGCTGGTGTGGACCCATCAGCGGTAGGTTCCTGTTTTGATTCTTGTTGAGAACTGAGAAAAGATATTTTCATTATGTGTATCATCTGATGCAAAAATGTTTTGCAAAGAGAGTTTGGAATAAAGTTTTTCATTTTGTAATTTGACTTTGTGTTCATGCTTTTTAAAGAGGAAAGTGGAAAACTGGTACACTTTTGTCAGTCTGATATCAAAAAGGACTTTTTTAAACACATTACTTTATGTGACTGGTTACATTAAGAATTGTACATCAAAATGTATCATTTAAAAGTCCAAATACTTGTTTTCCTGTAACAACTGAACCAAAATTCAATGACTACCCCCCAACTATAAATGTTGAATAATAAAAATATTATTAACCCTTAATTTTATATCTTTTTGGATACCCTAATGTAGATGCCTTGCTGACACTCACATTGCCTTTCAACCACATTCAACTAAACATTTATTATATTAAACTTAATTCTGCATAACCCAAATCAAATTTATTTAATCGTATTCTTTTCCTTAATCCAAAACCTAACCTTAAATCTGGATCTAACACTCTAAATCTTTACTATTTTCCCCAGACAATTTATCTATAGGCAGCTTTCTGAATGAAGTGAGACCATATGTGTTGACCTTGCCCTTTCACCATCTATTATCAAGTGCAAACTCTTAGCTTGCTTAATTTGTTATGATTGACATTAAGGTCCTGTTTCAGAGGCATAGATTTCTAACGATAGTGAAGACATGGTAGCCAACAGACTGAAGTCTCTCACTAACCTTGTGAAAGCCACTTCAGGTCTTACCTTGGCAGGCTGGCACTGGTGCATCCCAGTCATAGTAGCCATAAGGCGTTTTCTTGCAGACGGCTGTGCTCTTGCCAATGAGGCGGTAGCCGCGGTCACAGGCCCAACGCACCAAACTATTGAGATGACCGCCTGTCTGGCTGCTGATGGAGCCATGCAAAGGTGAGTCTGGAGTACTGCAGTATAAAGCTGCACCCACACAAGCACACATGCACACACAGACAACAAGAGAACCAACCCCATCAGCTTCTTAATCACTTCTTAGGACAGACACCTGAGCCCTGGGCCATCTCAGCATGCCTTCTGCTCTGTTTCAATCACTCAGCTTGTGCACTGGCAAGCACCTAAAGCTTTGTGGATTTTATCAATGTATGTATTTATATATTTATATATAGTAAATTTTCTATAATACTCCCCCCAAACAAATTTTACTGGCTTTTAATGTAAATATACTAATTATCATGTCCTATGCCTATAGAATGTGTTTTCAAAATAATTTTAAACTGAAACACACAAATCACCAAATGAAATTTTCCTGAAACGTATAGAATAATGGAATATTAAAAATGAGAGCTTATTATAAAGAGATATGCACCCTTAGAGAGAAGCACCTGCTATCCATGCACACTACTGGGCCAATATATGCACATGTAGGAAGGTATTAATGGTCTTTATTGTTTAATTGCATCTAGGAATACTAAGTATCTCCCTGGTCACCAGCAAGAAGAAAAGGACCAGCTTAGAAAACACATGGGTTTTAATAATCACTGCCGAAGGCATGGTGAGCGTGCTTCAGTCAAACAAAAGAGTGGCCTAAAAAATAAATAAATTACAGTATTTTTCTGGCATTTTTAAACTAATTCATCAGAATTCTACTTTGTTTAACAATTTTTAAAAGCTCAGCCCTGTTATGAAAATACTAACACATTTAAATGACAAAAATGCAATCTGTCAAATTTCTAATGCTCAAATGCAATTACTGTTATTAAAAGCAATACCCCACAGTAATAACATGCAAACCTGATTTATTCACACATCCTGTTACCTGTGGGAATATAGCACTCCATTTAACTCCCTTGCAGTCATGCAATGCATATATTTTCACACTCACAAACTCACACATACACATATAAACACATGCACAAAAGCACAATTAAAAATGAAGCACGCACATGAGCTGGAAGTCTGAAAAGTAACAGAGCACTTCACTGATTTAAAACCTAGGGATAATCTTGTGCATGCTGGTGCAGAGAGGCCAGCAGGAGAATTAATATGGATGCTTGGGCTTTGAAGCAAGACTCTGCATTAACATATGTTAAAGAGATCATTTGCTTTTGAGACTGTATCACTAAAAGGGGGCCATCCATCATCCACAAAAACAATCGACAACTGAGGCGGTTTGCTTGAACAGCATGGTTAACATGTGCCGTCACGTCGCATTGGATCTGGGTTGGGACGGAGCCTGAAGCGCTCGGCCCGACACAGCTCCCCATGCCTTAATCGATCATGAAGCGTATCTCAGACAGAATATAGGTGAGGGAACTATTTTTGTCAGAGTGATGAGGATGAATCTCTCTCTACTGCCTGAATCCCCCTCCAGTCAAAGTCAGCACACTGGACTGGACTGAAGTTCACCCAGGATGAGAGTCTTTAATCTCAGCTAGAGTTGAACCACTAGTACTGCTACTACTGCTGCTGCAGAGAGCAGATACTGCCGTTCTGAAATGAAAGAGTTGTTTTTTAAGGCCATGTTTTACATATTTCTCATTCTCATGCACTTTATTTCATAACCTGGCTATAACAAATCCACAGGGATGCCAATAAATATATGCTCAGAAAGCTTTTGGATGCGTAGATCCTTGGCAAAGCTCGAGCTATAATTTGCCCAAAAATTAAAACACCTCTCATGAAAGTAAAGTTAACATTTTCAAGGTCTTGATCTGACGTCAATGACATACAGACAGTTATAAAGTAGATTAAACTCCTTTATTTCAAAAGAGCAAGGAAATTTTCAGGTTTTCCATGATTATTGTGCCTTTAAAGGAAATTGTACAAAACTGTTCAAGCTAATGAGAGAGAGAGAGAGAGGATTGCATGGGTACCACATCACTTCAAAGAAGACTCTTGCATACTTAAACACCTGAGATGATTACCTCCACTAGGCACTCTTGGAGATTCAATGCCTCCTCTTGCCTTTGGCCTCCATATGTGATACGCTTAATCTCCAAACAGACCATGTTAAGCATGATAACCTTTATGATTTAATTTAGAAAAAAAATGTTCAGAACTATAACTGGGTTACTGTAGAAAAGAAATGGCATGAGGGATTTGTTGGCATTAGAACAACACTTCAACAACCTTTAAAAGTTAAAAATTGTACCTCACATATGAGCTCTTTAGATCAGCAGCACACTAATATAAGCTTAGCTAGACCAGCAACCTGTTATCCGGGGAAAATTTAACAGGAAATATGTGGGAATTTTGTATAAAATGTCTGGCTTTTTGCATCTAGAGGTCTTTTAACAATTGCTTATTTTACCTGTTTATTTTTGGACAGCAAAAGCAAATTTTTGCAGTTTTCTTGAAACACTCGTTTTAATGAAGGAGTTTTTATTAAAAAATGTTTATTAAATATTCTTCGAAGTTACTTCCAATAATCAAATTTTCTTTTTTATTTAATTAAAAAATATAAAAACATTGCCTTTAAAATGACTTAAAAATGCCTATTTAGTGAGTTGTATGAACTTTTGACTAACAGTAATTTCTTCATGTGATGCCACTTTCTACAGTGTAATAAAATCAGACCAGTCAGTATATTTGAGAGTTTTGGGATCTAAAGAGAACCATTATAACATCCTCTCTCTGGGACACCTCCAAAGACACTAATCATCTCATAAGTAGTGGATGACCAGAGACTGCTTCATTCACCAAGTCTACTCTCATTTTGTCCTTCATTCCACAGTGGAACGTTCTTCAGCTGGATAAGCGTAAACACAGCCTAATCACTCAAAGATGCAGACAGTCAACAGTGTGTTATTCACACCCTTATGCATGCACATGATTGAACAAACACCTCAGGCATACAGTTTCTTTCTCCCTGACACTCACAGGAATGGAGAGTGGGGTATAGAGGAAAAAAAATCAGTGGAGAGAGAATAATGTGTGCCTTTGGAGTCCCCTGGTTTTGACCGACATCTCGAGTGGCATCTGTAGTAACATTAATACAGCGTTGACCTGGGTGAACGGGTCATGCCCCCATCTCCCCCTGTCAGTCTGATGCCTGTCTGTTTGGGGCTGAAAGGGCCCAGTCCACTGTTGAGGGCACAGCTGAACTGCACTCTGACATTTTAAAGCTAAGCGCCTGCACTTCTCATGCTCTCTTGGGTAAAAATGACAAAAAGGTGCACAATCATTCACAGCAGCACTTGCAAACTTCTCTAACTAACCACACATCGTGCTGCATCACTCTCAGACTCTCAGGCACACACACACACACACACACAGACACACACACACACACACACACACACACACACACACACACTATAGCATACGAGTTGAGCCCATGGCTGGTGAGTGTAAGCATTGCAGCCTTTGAGGTTTGAACTGTATAAATTATTATGTTCTGTATTTTTTTGTTTACTCTTGACATGGATTAAAGGCCTAAAAATTTAATAAGCTTACAAATGCATTAAACAGTGATCTGGATGAAAAAGTGCTAAACTTATTTTTTAAATAATCAATTAAGCAAATTGTGAATTTACAGGAATATGGCATATTGAAGTTTGGGCTAATTTGACTAATTTTGGAAGTGAAAATAATTTATGTAAAACACTCACATTTATATGAAAATCAACTCCTTAAGGTCCTCTGTCCTCACACACATGTATACACATATGCATATGTACACACACACGTACACACACACACACACACACACACACACCCACACCATGCTTATATCTGCATGCTTGCTCACATAGAAGAGCAGGAAGGAAACGTGCAAGTTGAAAAGTGATTTAAATGGATACATACTTTGATACTCACCGACATAGCGGATGCGGAAGCCCTTCTTATTGGTGCCGTGGTCAGCTGACCAGCGTAGCAGGAGCTGGTGGCCACTGGTGGTGATATTGAAGGGGGTGGAAAGGTCACCACTCAGAGTGGCCAGTGTCTGACTGTTGACTGAAGGACCTGCACAGAGAGACACACAGAGAGGAAAGCGAAGGGCAAAAAGGTGGGAGGGAGAAAGAAAGAGGGGGAAAAAAGCAAAAACTAAAAAGTTGGAGTTCAAGTGCAAAAAATTAACACAAGCCTACTGTAACAAAAGATTACATACATGTTTGACGTGTAAACTTCACAACTAGCTTTGCAAGTAAAGATATGTGCTTTGAATTTCCAACGAATTAACCTGCTGTATAACAAGTGTAACTTCTTTTAATCTTAGTCTTTTTATAGTCTGTACTGTGGATTACAAAGTGGAAAACCCTGGAGTCCAAAAGATGCTGAAATCTTTGACTGCACGATAAATCTGTTCTACAAAATAGTCGAGTTGTGCAGAATTTTGAATATTTTAATGTGAAAGACTAGTATACGTAAAACAAAAGAAGAATGTTGCATTTTCATGAGCTCAAACATAAAGTCATAATACATTTTTATTTTCTATATAGAGGCAAAAGCTGTATTGGAAGCTGATATTTTAAAGCCTCAACTGAGTCCCAGGCTATAAGGAAAGGCCAAATTATTTCAGGGAACTAAAAAATACTAACACAAAAAGTTTAGCTTGGAAACAACAGGCTTAAATTCTTGAAATGCCCAAATGGAAATAGTTTTGCGTTATTTTGCAATTGTTGGGAAAGATTTTTTGAGGGAAATGTAATTTAAAAGCTTGCTGAAAATTAACAACATTAATAACAGAAAATTAATAACAAAAATGTATAAGATTGTAATTAGTGGCATAGCACAGCACACAGTGAGCCACAACAAAATTAAACCTCTGCATTTAACCCATACACACAAACATGTGCGATAGGGGGGAGCTACTGAAATTGCCCAGGGAGCAGTGACAGTGACGGTACCTTGCTCAAGGGTACCTCAGAGCAACCTAATGGTCTGGTAATCAAACCCATGACCTTCTGATCCTGAGGCCAACTCCCTAACCACTAGGTCACCACTGCCCATGTATTAAACCTCTGTTTGGATTCACAAACAATTATTGGTAATGGTTCACTAATCCATAAGTAAGCACAGTGTTATAACAATCAATAACCAAGGATCAGTACTGGTTTGGTTTCACCCAATCTGGAAAACTATTCATCTATTTTTTTAATGTCTATTTAGATATCACTTTATTGGTCTGAAACCAAAATTATAAACCCCAATAATAGCATACACATAATTTTCAGACAAATATCTGTTGTGCATGATTTACTTATGACTTATGTTCTGTCCAAAAGGTTTAGAGCAAAATGAGAAAAAATTCCAAAAACAGATATATTCAGATTTTTGAGTGGTAGTAAACATGTCTTATGTATGTAAAAGCAAACTATACCATCAAACACTTCCAGAATGTCATATTCTTTCTCTGTCTGGAAGAACTCAAAGTGCAGGGTTATGTTATAGCCCTTCTCCACATTGATGGACCAGGAGCACATCTGCAGGTTTGGGTAGCTGTCTGGATAGCCAGGGCTCAGGATCACCCCCGTTGAGTCAAAGCGCACATCCTGAGCAGGACATTGCACTGCCAGAGCAACAGAAGTGGAACAATTATTTAGGCAAGAATCTTAGAGTACCTTCTGAACCTCGCAAAAACTTTTATATAAATTTAATTAAAAATATTTTATGTAAAACCTTGAATGTCATAAATACATGTAAAACATATAAATACTGTAAGTCACACTTCTACAATGTTTTAGATAAAGTTGAGAATGTTTAGGTAAAAATAAAATCAGGAAAAAATAGAAAAACACATTTTTCCATGTTCAGAAAAGGCTGATACATAAAAGAAGCAGCATCAGTTTATACATATTTTGAGACTCTCAATATAATTCATTTTACTTAGTCCCCCTTTGTTTTCTCTGCTCTGAAATTCTGCTTTAATGGAAAACACAAATGATTTAGCCAACAAAGTGAGCTCACTGTTTGCAGGCAGCCTTGCAAATTTGTGCAGAGGACAAACTCTCACAAAGTGGTGGGCTCCCTCATGGGGGGAAACAGTGGGCCATAAAAGATTAATGGTAGCAGCTGTTTGAGCCACTAAACTCAGTGAGAGTTGCATCGCACAACGCCTCCAAAATAGAGTAGTGAAAACATGACAAGGTCTGACAGCCTTCAGCCTGACAAGTCGCTCTACATACTAAATGAAGGCTGCCTTTAATCATGCTTTCCAAATTTGAGGCAAATCTCTAACTCCAACACAAGCTGACAAATGCAAGCCACTGATGACTGTTGAAACAAGACTTTATGAAAGTACGTGTAATGACAGAGTATTTAATGTAGCCTTGAGAACTTTTGCCCTTCAGTAAAGTGTTACCAATTACTCATCTGTGTAACATCACCTACATAATTCTACATAATAATATAAACAACTGTGCTTCAGTGAGGTGATCTTCAAATTTGTGAACTCAAGTTTGCTAGTATTGCTAGATGGTATACAGTGTTTAGCAGCTCACCTTGACATGATGGTGGGGAGCCATCCATCTGCAGCCTCTCACCCAGTCTGCATGTTAGAATTTCACTTCCCACCAGAGTGAACCCAGGGTGACAACGATAACGTATAATATCACCTAAAAGTTTAAAAGAAAGAGAGAGAGAGAGAGAGAGGGAGGGAGAGAGAGAGAGAAAGAGGGAGGGAGGGAGAGAGAGAGAGAGAGAGAGAGAGATGATAAAGCTACTGTTTAATTAAGAGGGACACCTAACTTGCTCAGTCCTAATAGAGACAGATGCCACAGATATAGAGGTGACATATATTTTTAAATTTAGGGCTGAAAAGTTGATAATTGAGCTGTTAAGCAGCATCAGTCATAGTGACTCTTTCCAAGCTGGCCCCACAGTTAAAAAAATTCCACAGTAAAGATCATGAATCTTCTTCATTACCTCCATCATCCATACCTTCCAATCTAAAAATAATCAGAAGTCAGCAGCTGGCAAGTTACGAGGTGATGTATGGGTGCGTTTTTGTGCAAATTAATGCTCATGGCCATATCACTTTCTTGACAATGGACAAGGTGAATTTGTCTATTATGTTGGCCCAGTTTATGCACCACCAATCACTGGCCAGACCAGATACTATACCAGTTGTGCAAAGAGTCTTTAACTAGATTGTAAATACACCTCTCCACACAAAGGACAGAAGGCTGGAGATAAGTTTAAAATGACGCCCTGGTGTTTTGTCCAAACTAATACCTAATACTGATGAAGGGAGCATGTCAGTTCCTTTGCAAATGAAAAAATAATAAAAGTGTCTTTTATTTTGTCTATTTTACAGGACAATGTCAAATTTGATTGGGTAATGACAGACAAAGCATCATGCCTAACCCTGTATTTATAGCTCTATAATGCTGTAAAGTTGAAACTATTATTTAAGTCATGTGATAAATCACAGGCTGCCAATTGCCTTTCTGTGACTTTGCATGTTTGCCTTAAGTCTGATGATAACATTTAATCTCAAAAAAAGAAAAAAAAATCCTACCGATCTCAAACTCATTATCCTCCATTAGGGCGTCTGCATTGGCCACTTCTGGAGGCGCCTGGCACACTCGCAACTGGTAAGCTGTGGAACAAGAATGATGAAGAGTTATAAAGACACATCACACAGCATGCAAACTGAAAGCCCCATTTGCAAAAGCTTAAAATAACTGTTAATTTATCCTAAGTATTAAAAAAGGCCCACTGGAACAGAAGGAGTTAAAAAAGAGAAGGCTAAACAGTCATGTAGAAATGTACCCATCTTGCACCCACCCCACTGCTGTTTCCTAAGCTGGTGATTTGCATGAGGGTGTTGTGCAAGGTGAAGTGGAGGCCATGCTGAGCTGGCACTGAGGCAGAGCTAATGACAGGAGGACCTGCAGAGGCAGCTAATGATGTGATTAAATACAGTGACACTGCGACGCATGGCAGAGACTATCAGAGTGCTGTGCAGCGCAAAAACAGCTAGCAGAGCCTTTATCACTCAACATATCAACTGCTTACCCCTATTAAAGACAAACCAACATCAACATGTGCATTAGCAACCCAATCACAGACAAACAACTGTGACTCAGCACAGCTACATGGGGTAGGTAAAAATAGCAAAAAAGGGAAAAGCATTTTCTTTATTGTGATCTAATAGCAAAATTGGTTGCTTTACTAATCATTTTTGTGTGCTGGTTTATTAAGTCTCATTTCCTAAAAGGGGGAATTTCTCTCAATATTTCCTCACAATCTCCCAGGGCCAAGAAATGAATATGACAATAGAAAAGCATCTAGTGAAGGTCAAAATCAGTGAGTAGGAAAATTCACAGAAGACTGATTTGAATCCCAGACCAGTAGGTTGCCCTGAGTTCCCCTTGAACAAGGTACTGTCCCCATCACTGCTCCCTGGGTATGCTCCCTGGATATGAATGCCTCCTGCTGCATGGTGCATGTGGGTGAAGAGCACAGATTGCATTTTGTTGTGGTTCATTGAGTGCTGCGATGTGTTATTCACAATGACAAATAGTCACTTTCACTGTCACTTTAACTGAGTGGAGCCATGGTAGTATGAAGGCATTACTGAAAGGCTTCAGGGTGAATCAGAGCCAGGCTGGGGATGAAGAGGCCAAGGCTGAGATTCCTGAACAGTAACACTTAAAACTTTAGAACAAACGCTAAAAGAAAAGCATGAACACCTAAAAACATAATAGACAAATTATGGAATGAATTCAATGTTATTTTCTTCTTGGTTTGTGTAATCTTGTGTAGCTAAGTACATTTATGCTGCAGTTTTTACATTACAGCTTCTCTTCGCTATATATAACAACTATTTATGTTAATTACCATCAGTACCACACAACGTAATTGCCACATTAATTCATCTGGTGTTAATGAACTCCAAGAGGGGGACCTCAAGTTGATTTTAGGTTCTGTGTAGAGAGCTGTAACTGTGGAAACATCAAGCTGATTAAGATGGAGGTCTGGAGACTCGAGCAGCACTTACTGGAGATATAGAAGACACAAGCTGACAAAAGAAGAGCTGGCGGATGGCAGCATTTGTTTTCTCTTGGCTAATGAAGAGTCAGGTTTAGGCTCCAGATGCTTAGTCTTAAACAATGCAACTATATCAACTATTGAAACACACTTTGTGTGCACTTTTGACACAACTTGCCGATGGATGATGAGGCTTGTTGCTATTCCGGAAAGCAGAACAGGAATATAGAAGTAGGAAAAAAGGATGGCCTGGCGAACCAGGGTGAGGCTTCTGATCTACAGCCACAAGCACTGAAGTTCCCCATTAGTTAACACAAGGGCCTATTCATTTCCCTCTCTAATAACAAGCCAAGAGCTCAGGAGGGGAAGTGCATGAGAAAACTAGATCTGCTCCCTTATTCTCACATTGTTTGTTCCAATTGTGACAAATCATGACAAGAATAAATGTGGAACCGATTCATTAAAGCACTGTGTCGGCAATGTTTTGGACGTTGAGGAGCTCTTCAAATGTCCTTTAAACTCAGCTGATTAAAACAAACCCAATACACATGGATGCACATTCAAAAGTGCATCTAGAGTGCTAGATCATATGGAGCTCCTTTTCTAAGCTGATTAGGTGCACAGCGGAGAAGTATTTGATACACTGGAGTGTGTAGTTTTGTTAGCTGAAATCTGAATAGCAGTAAACAGAATAAACACAATTCGGAATGTGTGATAAATATCTCAGCTGAGATGTAATGTATGATGACTAACCCTTATGCCTTACTATTCGTTATGGGTTTCTGTCTTATGAAGACACACGTGTCTTTTTTATTTGATGTCCCATTTACTGAGAATCAAAGTGTGTAAATGCTAAATCTTTTTCTTTTCTTCTTCTTTTTCTTTCGGCTGCTCCGGTTTAGGGGTCGCCACAGTGGATCAACTGTCTCCACTTCTTCCGGTCCTCTGCATCTTCCTGCTTCAAACCGACCATCTGCATGTCCTCTCTCACCACATCCAAAAACCTCCTCTTTGGTCTTCCTCTTCTCCTCTTTCCTGGTAGCTCCATCTTCAACATCCTCCTTCCAATATATTCCTCATCTCTCCTCTGCACATGTCCAAACCAATGCAACCTTGCTTTTCTAACCTTGTCTCCAGGACGTCTAACCTGAGCTGTCCCTCTAATATACTAATTTCTAATCCTGTCCATCCTTGTCACACCCAACGAAAATCTCAGCATCTTTAACTCTGACACCTCCAGCTCCGCCTCCTGCCTTTTCGTCAGTGCCACTGTCTCCAACCCATACAACATAGCTGGTCTCACTACTGTCCTGTAAACCTTCCCTTTTACTCTAGTTAGTACGCGTCTGTCACAAATAACTCCAGCCACTCTTCTCCACCCATTCCAACCTGCCTGCACTCTCTTCTTCACCTCTCTTTCACACTCGCCATTACACTGAACTGTTGATCCTAAATATTTAAACTCCTCCACCTTTGTTACCTCCACTCCCTGCATCCTAACCACTCCACTTTCCTCCCTTTCATTCACACTCATGTATTCTGTCTTTGCCCTATTCATTTTCATTCCTCTCCTCCCCAGAGCATATCTCCATCTCTCCAGGTTCTCGTCAAGCTGCTCCCTACTCTCACTACAGAGCACAATATCATCAGCAAACATCATCGTTCACGGAGACTCCTGTCTAACCTCGTCCATTGCAATTACTATTGCAAAGAAGAATGGGCTCAGTGCTGATCCTTGATGTAATCCAACCTCTACTTTATATGGATTCATCACTCCCACTGCAGATCTCACCACTGTTACACTGCCATCATACATATCCTGAACTACTCTCACATACTTCTCTGTAACACCAGACTTCCTCATACAAAACCACAACTCCTCTCTAGGAACACTGTCATATGCTTTCTCCAAGTCCACAAAGGCACAATGCAGCTCCTTCTGACCTTCTCTGTACTTCTCCATCAACACCCTCAGAGCAAACACTGCATCTGTGGTGCTCTTTCTCGGCATAAAACCATATTGCTGTTCACTAATCCTCGCCTCTTTTCTTAACCTAGCTTCTACTACTCTTTCCCATAACTTCATGGTGAGGCTGATGAACTTTATCCCTCTATAGTTACTACAGTTCTGTGCATCACCCTTATTCTTGAAGATCGGTACCAGTACACTTCGTCTCCACTCCTCAGGCATCTTCTCACTTTCTAAGATTGTGTTAAGCAATCTGGTCAGAAACTCAACTGCCATCTCCCCTAAACACCTCCATGCTTCCATTGGTATGTCATCTGGTCCAACAGCCTTTCCATTCTTCATCCTCTTCATCGCTGCCCTTACTTCCATCTTGTTCATTTGCTGCACTTCCTGGTTCACTCTTCTCACATCATCCAATCTTCTCTTTCTCTCTCATTTTCTTCATTCATCAGCCCCTCAAAGTGTTCCTTCCATCTGCTCAACACGCTCTTTTCACCTGTGAGTACATTTCCATTTCTATCTTAAATCGCCCTGACCTGCTGCACATCTTTCCCAGATCTGTCTCTCTGTCTAGCCAATCGGTAAAGGTCCTTGTCTCCCTCTTTACTGTCCAACCTCTCATACAATTCACCAAACAAAAGTGTGTAAATGCTAAATACATAAAGAAATCCCCAAGTTAAATTATATCATATTTTATACATTATTATATATATAGCAGCAACACACAGCACGAAAACAGTATAAAACACTAACTAAAATGATAGACTGGCACTTAAACTAATCCCCTTTCTGGGTTTTGGACTAGCTCTTGTGTATGGCTGCCACAGGCACAGGATCGATATAGGTGCATGTCACAAATCATAAACACAGGCAGACACAGATCAGCTCGACCGCTTGCTCAGCTGCCTAATCTGTTTATGTCAATATAATCAGTGTAGATGCACTCTGTGCCTCGATTTCGAGTGCTGGTGTTTGTGTGGGTGGAAGTATCTGTGAAGTGGCTCATACACATGTGGTTGGCACTGACAAGAGTATGTCAATGAAAGTGGGATACGCCACTGACTAACCATGTATAAAAACTTGCATGTGTTGACTTGTCAGTATGAGAGCCACTATCTTTTCAAAAGGATTTTACTACAAATAAGAATGTTTCTTTTGTGGTTTGGTAAAATAAATTTCTTCTAAAAAGATTTGGGAACTGGAGAGATGTGATATATGATGCACTTTAATTCCCTTGTTATGATGTCAGCCCTCATAATTATTCAAACATTTCGGGAGCTTAAAGCACATTTGAAAGCAAAATATTTTAAAGCTTCAATATACAGTTTTTTTGTTACAGAAATTTGTTAAATCAGTTTTCAATGTATGATTTCAATAAAATTAATATCTACAAAGACAGACAGTTTGATCAATCTGATTTAAACAATTATTTTTTTCTATCCAAACTCAATTAAACCTTTGTCTAACATAAACTGAACAATATCAATGGAAGTCGAACAAACATCCATTTTCTGAGCTGTCAACCAGGTTCACAAAGGGTGCTGGAGCCTATTCCAGCACTCACAGCGTGAAAGGCAGAGAAGGACCCTGGATATATTGGTGGTATATCACAGACACAAACGCAGTCACACCTTGGGGCAATTTTGTGTGTTTAAGTCACAAGACATGCATGTTTTAGGACTGTGGGGGACAGAAACAGAGAGAACATAAAAACTACACATGGAAAGAAAACAGACTGTGGGCATCAGCATTAATCAACTTGCCACTGTGCCAGCTGAAAATTAAACATGACTCATAGCAGTTCAAAAAAGTTATGATACCACTGGAAGCCAATGTAACGTAAGGTTCTCACCATGATAACTTAGGACGAAGAAGCCACTCCCGCTGAAGTCGCTGTGGAACTTGATGAGGATCTGGTTGGATGTGCTGTAGACTGACTCTAGAGCTGTATTCCCACTGAACTGACCGATCTGCGGTGAGCTTTGATCTGGACCATCCCTGTTGTGATCAGAAAACAAAAAAGATGATACATGAACAAAAGAAAAGCCTTGGGAAAAAAATACGAAGTGCAAATAAAGCACTTTTCAGCAGAAATACTGAATGAGTGCTTAGGTGCCTGGGTCTACATTTGTACTTCAGCAGTTTCAATATTTTAGGCATCTTGCTCTTTAGGTTATTAATCCTTTCTCTGTGTTGAGCTTCTACAGCATTCACATTTTTTACATTGTACATTCATCTTCACGTTCACATATTTTTAAAGTCACACTAAATATATATTAGATAAATGCTAAATGAATTAATGTAAATCTAAAATGTCTTATTGCTCCTTTGATTCAAATAGAAGCTTTTCATGATTTAGTATGTGTCCAGGCTGTAAGAAAATATATCTGCACACAAATGTCTTTTGAAAATACTCCACTGCAGCACTACTGGAATATCTTAAAGTTTCAGACTATGTACGATACTGAATTCTGTACTGCACTGTTTTATACTGGCGTATCCAAGTATATGTATACAGACTGTTCATTTTTTTACTATTATTTATAAAGGTTAGTCACTAACCAACTGTTAGAGCATAGTTACTTATGTGTAAGTGGAATAAAGTACAGTACACATTAGCCTGAATAAACTGGATTTAGAATTTTCCGTCAGAGTTTGGTATCAGTTTCTGATTTTTCTTGCTCTACTTAGCAACCACATTCAACAGAGAGAACTGAAATGCAAGAGACTATTAAAAGAGTCTGGGTTCAGAGAGGAATGTCTTTTAACCATGACATAACATCTGAACACAGCAGAAAAATGTAAAACTTAGGCCTGACCTGACCCATAGCTAGAGGTGGCCTGATTCAGGTCAGGTACCTCATGTCTGCGCTGTCTCTATATTTAGCAAACACAGCAGAAAAAGCTTTAGCATGGAATGGGCTGTGTCTTGCCCATGTACCGTTTCACTGGACTAATGAGCTAGCAGACGTTTTATTTAGGTCACCTCTAACACAGAGATGGTCAGGAGGTACAGCACACTAAGGAGCTGATGCAGTACACTGAGAAAGCTGAAAGATGAAGAAAGGAGTGTGGATCCTGTGTGTGTGTGTGTGTGTGTGTGTGTGTGTGTGTGTGTGTGTGTGTATTTGTCAGAATATTACACAGAATCCATTGGACCTGAACAGGTTTGAAGTGTTCCAAGGCTGAAACAAACAACATAAATACAATCAGAGGCAGAAAACCCCCACAATGTGATCACCAGCTCAGCAGAAGATGCATTATTTAAAAGAGCTGGTAGAGCAGAGTGTGGCGCCATTAAAAAATAAAAGGACCCTCTGGAATTACTCTTGAAATAGGGACCTCTAGTACATTGTTCTAAGATGCATGTTGGACATTAATTACAGACAGTCATGCTGAGCTTTATTCTATACATTATTACGTATCTCACACAACAGCAAGTGCCATAAAGGATGATTGATTTTTAGATCAGCCAGCTGCACAGCAATGAATCAGTGAATAAAAACTAACGACAGCACTTTGCTACCCTTAGTACTACCTTGGACAACAGGTAGCAAAGTTACAACTTAATACCAAGAAACACATTTACATTAGAATAGCATTCAGAAAAGGCTTGGAATTGTATTGCTTTTTAAATCACTGCTCATTGCCTTTTGCTTGCTATTGGCAGGAAAAAGCCTTGGTATTTAGCTCTTTATTTAGAGTCTGCCCTTCTTTAGTCTATAGATCTGCATGACTAAAGCTGCACTCCAAATGAGCTATTTTGCCATAAAGAGAGAAAAATGGTAGCTATGGTAATAAGTCAGAAGTACACCTAATTGGTACAGCTTTTTCCTAAAGGGTAAGAGAGAGAGACAAAGCTCGGTGAAGAAGAGAATGCAAATGAGATGGGGAACGCAAAGATTTTAGAACTTGTTTAATTAAAGACTCCACACATTTGAATGCAAAACAAAATGGAGAGCAGAGCTTCAAACCAGCACTTTTAGGAACACCAATTTCATAAGCTCCACATCTTTTAACTTTTGAAGCAAACTAAAACTCCACTGCATTCTGTAATAAAAGGAGCGTTAATTGTTTATTAGACAAGGAATAGAGAAAGAAAAATATCAGATAAACAGAACAACATTTTACTTATTCATTGAGGCAAAGTAACTTTTAGAGAAATCCCACTTAAACAGGAAATGTGCTTCTTGTTTGTATAAACTGACAGGAGCAAAACCATCCACTTTTAAAGAACCATTCCCTCACAATAACCAGTACAATGTGAAAGACTTAGTCTCCAGCACCTTGGGTAACAGGACTGGAGATGTGATTTTTTTTAACACATTTTCCTTCCTAAGACATGGGAAAGTGGCTTCAGGGCTTTTGAAGGAGAAATGATGCTATACAGAGAGTCGGCTCTTTTCAAGGAAGTTCTGCAGGTCGCCAGGGACATGCTCCTCCTCCATGCTTGAAGGCGATTAACTCTTTTAACCATGCAATCAGTCAAATCTCTCAGCAGAGCTGGCCTACTTCTCTCCAGTGTTATTAGCACAGTGACCTGCCCCAACAGCACCGCTTTCTATTGATCAGGGGCTGATGAATATGAATCGATTCCTTAATAAGCATGTCATTACATATTCATGGAATGCATACAAGTGCCTACCACACAGTGATGTAGTCATAGATGGGCTCAGTGCTGAGGACAGTGAAGTTGATGTAGATTCCATTCCCTGGAGGCACCCTCACACTCCACACACAGTCTTGGAAGTTTGGATACTCAGCTGGATGGCCAGGTGAGAAAATGGTGCCGTTCATGGCTGTGATGTTTCCTCCGCATAAAGCTTTAAGGAGACAGAACATCACAGGGCTGTTACAGGTGCTCAGCAGCTACTTATCCCAAATGTAGCTGAACAACTATGACATATTTGAACTCTGTGTTCAATTTTTAAGTAACTCCAGAAAAAAGCAGTGCTTTTTAATTAAAATGGAAAACAACTGTATCTTATTTAAGGCATATAACATATCATAAAATTGTGACATCTGGATGAAATTCAAAAACATTAGTTTTGTGTGGTTGGATAAGGGGGTTGTTTTTACAAGTGGTTCTATTTTTTATTGCAAGCTCAAAGAAATGCCAGTATTAATTAGGAACTTGAGAGGACATGAGAAGAGAGGATTAAGCACTGACATGTTATTTAGGGCACCTTTCTGAAGAAAGAGAGCAATGTTTACCATCACAAACTTTGCTGGTTTCTGCCAGATATATTGATGAAGTGCCAGTGTGTTGTTAGTTAAACGCTCAGCAGGGTTAGCTTTCATGACACAATGTTCACATTTCCAATCTTAAATGATCTTGTTATTTAGAGGGTTGATTACCTGTAGCTTAAGAAGAAGATTTTATTTTTTCATTTTGTGCAAGCTAACAAGATAAACCAACCCTTAAATGCAACTTAGATCAACGGTAACTCAGTACCTTACTGTCCCTGAATTTGAACTCATCCATGTTTTTTAGTTATAAACAGAATCCCAAAATATATTGTATTCCCTTTATATATATATTGTTATATATAAATGCAGTTTCATTAATAGCCTGAGAAATACATAACTATTTGGTGAAATGCCCAGATTTTAAAGGGTTTTTAAAAGTTTTTTAATCCAGCACATCATTTACTCATGACTCATAAACCGGGGCAATTGCTTTCAGTGTAAGGACACAAGGCTTCGTTTAGCATTTACAGATGAGTTTGTAGTATCACTAAAGCAAGGTTAAAAATCTAAGCTTCAGGCATATCTCTTATGTCAGCTAGTTGCTTGGTATTTCATAAACAAGTAGTAAATAATAGCACATTTTTATACTGGTTTCGAATGAAAAATGGCAAGTACGCAAAACTGGGGTCATTCAATTTCAAAAACCTATCGTAAAACCTAATGTAAAAATGGGCAAATGCCCCCTATTTATAGCAGACCCTGACCCTTCTGAGGACAACATTAATGAGTAGACTGCAGACATTTAAACAGAGTTAGAGAGCAAAGTGGCAGAATGGAATGTTCACCTTCACATCGGGGCACGGGGTAGTTCCAGTTGCGGCTAACACCGTGCAAGCAGGTGAGAGAGGCCTCTCCAATGAGGGAGTAACCTGGCAGGCACTCAAAAGACACCGTCATGCCAACACTGAAGTCACTACCAATCACAATGCCATTCCTAAAGGGACGAGGGTCAGGACAGCTCTGTAGTTGATAGGCTGGAAATTAAAGACAAGAAGCAGTCTAATCACACAGAGTGCTAATGAATGCTTTGTGCAGGTATAAATATGCAAAATACACCAAGCGATACTAATGAAAATCTTAGGCTTGGTGATGCTGGAGAGAATAGATATTTCATGCGGTTCGGGAAGCATGGTGGGTGTCACTAAGCATCATGCAACAGACTGGGCTTTGATTTCTGGACTAGGCAAACACACTTTGCTATATCAATAAAAACCCATAGGCAAGACTCTGAATACTACTTTCACCCCTTTTGTAATAAGTTTAAGTTTATGTTGCTCTGAATAAGAGTCTCTGTCAAAGGCATAAATAGTTTTTTTTCTTTTTTTTTTAATGCACTCACTATTAAGAGAATTTAAATCATTTACATGTATGGCACTCAGCAGGCTTATTCAGAGCTACTTCCAATTCATGTTACAGGAACAATCTCCCTGCAGGAACTTTGGATTAAGGGTTTTGCACTTAAACCCATTGGTAGTAGTGTTTCCGGTAGGGTCTGAACCTGCAACCTCTTGGTTTTTTAGGCAAATATCCTACCACTAGACCGCCATCAACTCCCAATATACCTGTTATAAAGGGATTAGGGCAAGAAAACATTACAGATTCAACAAGACAAGACTAATGTCTTGGTTAGAACGGTCTTGAATGATTATTTGGCATGTTGTATAAAGAAAGAGAACAGAGAAAAAGTAGATCAAGAGAAGTGTCATGACTGAAAAGTAATAATGCTTGATCTTTCTATAAATGGTTTTTCATAGTTTAAATATCCATTTTCCCATGACAACAAATACAAGGCAGTTAGCAAAATGTCAGAAATTTCAACATATTGGTTACAAGCATTTGAGAAATGCTTTAGAACATGCATTTTACTTACTGTGACAAATGGGAGTGTGAGGAAGGACCAAGTGGTGACAGATTACTAAAGTGTTTCCAATATCACATGTCCTTTTTCAACTAAATGTCACTTTTGTTCAGCCCAAAGATGTGAAGGATTAATCATGTAAATGTTTGAATGGACAAAGCATGACACTCAACTCACGAACGTTATTAAAATTAAATTAAATGCTGGAAAAGTCTTAGTGCGTGAAACACACGACTTTAAAATGATTCTTTCTTTCCACACGCTTTTCAATTGGATCCATCTTTTTAAAATGTCTACTAAATAATTCATTACCACCATTACACATTTATTTTGGGAAATTTTAATATCCCTGCTTAGCATCCCATCAAGGACAATAAATAAAACCTTACCCTGGTAGGTGATGTGAAATCCGGGTTTGTTTTGTGAATAGTCACTGTGGAAGAAGAAGCTTGTCTCATGAGTGGTGCTAAACAAAGGCTCTGGCACCTGCGGCCCACTGAATCTGTCAATCACTGTACTGGTCTCTCCTGGACCACTCCGGATCTCCAGATAATCATGAATGGCCTCGGTGGAGAAGTTCAAGAACTGCAGGTGGATCCCTGATTAAAAAGACATAATATATAAAAACAATAAGACACTTCTTGCAACCTCACTGCTGCTACATGGTTCTCAGTGCCTGACTGTATTTTTCATAACCATGTTATAAGGTTACCTTGTCATAACCTTCATGACCTTCTGTATGTCACTGTCAGTAATAAATGAGTGCTTTCACTTGTAAGAAAAGTGTGGAACGTGGAACATTCTTAAACATTCTGCTGAATTAATGGGCCTGTTTTATTGATACAAATACAAATTGATAATTACCTCAAACTTTAATACGACCAAATGCTACCTCACTTTAAGCTTTTACCTGGTATGCTGCCTGAGGTATTGTTTGGCTTAAAATGTTTTTTTTTTTCTAAATGCATTCATGGTGGTGTGACGTATTATGTTAAATAGCAAATTATTAGATGATTGTACATGATAAATATTTAGTTTTTCAAATTATTTAATACTTATCAACATTATAAATGACCTCCTTTTGATTCTGCTGGAATGGAAATTGTCAAGAAATTCAGTACACATTTCACTACAATCACTACAAATAGTTTATCTTATCTTAAACAAACACCATTTCCATAAAGCTCAACCAGTCATACCAAAGCCAATGGGTAAGGTAACAGTCCAGGTGCAGTCAAGGCCACTGGGGTAGTTTCCAGGGTAGCCGGGGCTCAGAATCACTCCACTCACTTCAGTCATGGATCCCCCACATTGAGCTGCAGAGAGGAACAAACAAGCTCATTTAACTGACAGCACTGATGTATGGATATGTGTAGTGCTCTCCTGTTAACATTTTCTGAAAATAAAGAAAATGCGTTTTCTCCTTATATAGGTGCTTGCACTTTCTAGTTGTGTGCATCCGTTCTGCTGTTAATCATAAAGGAGTATTTTCTCCCCCTGCTTGACTCATAAAGGAAAAACAGGGACAAACAACTCTTGCTTATTTCAATCATCAGATCAATACCAGCAACTCTTTTCATTAAGTTAGAACCATCCTTCACTTTGTTCTGAGGTCATGCGTGCATATAGCACAATCGTAAAGTTAAAGACTAATTGAGGATGACTCACAAAGCCCCGACCTCACACTTCTGAAACAGGATGTTAGATAACAGCGCTTCAAAGAGAGCTGGCAGCCCTCTGACAACCAGAATGCAACTTATCTATCAAAGTAACTGATCGGTTCTCTCCAGTTGTGACATTAGCATAGCTCTCCTTTCTTTTGTACCTTGCTTATTTTGAAGTGAGCCTAAAGCTAAATGAAAAGCTAAATCCTTAAATGAAAGCAGCAGCACCTTAAGGTAGGGCGGAGCCATTTTAAATAAGAACAAGAAGTACAACCACTAGCTGAGACTTGATTGAATTCTGATTTCTTTTTTAAAACAGCCTCTAGGAAAGCCGAAAAGTAATGGTGGGGACTATTCTCTGACAAAGAAGGATTTGCCCAGTAGGAAAGCTGTGAAATGTTTGAGAAATGATTAATTGGCATTTCCTGCTGAAAAGAGGACTCGTCAGGCCTTAAAAGTACCTTTTGAAAGGGCTAACTGTGGCAGAAGATGAGTAACAGGGTGTTAGTGAAACTCTCCGTAATGACAGTACATCTTCAAAGCAGAAAAAAATAGAGGGAATCATTTAGGACAAGGGACAAAATGCAATCCAACATGCACCTGGGGAAAAGGGATGATAAACAAGATGCCCTTGATCAGTCAAAAACTTTCCACTGGGCCTAGAACAGAGGGAGAAGTGGTCTCAAAGGAAGACCCTGCTTTCCAGAAAGAAAGCTCCAGAAATCCTAACTACAGTGTCGGTCTGCAAGCCAGAGCTCTCGTACATCAAATCCGCAACTAAAAAGGACCTCCATTTGGTGTCCCATGTGAAAACAGCACTCAGTGCAGACAAGCACACATGCAACTACACCTACACATGTGCCCATCCTTAGTAGTTTTCCTGTGCTTTGAGTTTAAAAACTGGCAAAAAAAAAGAGAATGAAGAAAAAGCGGCCACATCCCACACCATTACCTTTACACCAAAAATCAATAAAACTGAGTATCAGTCTCATTATTTTGTTTATCACTCCGTTTACACGTTAACGCTCCAGCCTGTCAGGCATGGCATGTGAGTCAGTGAGTAAAACTGTCATGATTCCAGCCCAACTCCCCTGCACCTTCAAGCTGATGCAGCTGTCACTGATCATTTATTCATTCTCGGCTTACTCTCCATGAATGTTTACACCTCTAAAGAATCTCTAAAGAAATCGCTTCTTCTCTCTAACCATCTGCTCACCATAATAAAATTTTGGGAGGCTCCATTATCATTTGTACACTTTAAATTCGTTTTGATAAGTAATAAAAACTCTTTGGGACACTTGGAAAGCAAGCCATGGACTCTATTATGCTGCAAATGGGATTATGCTGCAAATTTTCTGCCAAAAATTTTTCTTAGCTGTCGAAAACTTTGCTATTATTTATTTACAGTTAAAGTGTTAAATGTTTCTGTATATTTCTTTTAAACCCTGCCATTGCACAAAAGTACATGAAAATTCTCTAACAGCATGATGCTGTCTTATTTTCAGGAATTATCCCTGTTCTCTCCATAAAGATTTAAACTAGCATTGAAAAAAATGATGAGTGGATAACCTATCACACAGAGCACTTTGTCAATCTAATATCCGAGTGTACCATTAACCTCGTTTGTGTCATTGAAACCTATTCAACGTAATTTAGTCATCCATTTAGAAAAATGCTTTTAGTTTTTTGTGCTGCTTCATTTATTCATACTAGCTCAAACTCAGAAAGACAGTACCTCTTATCTAAGCTGAACAGAAAGCACTTGGAAATGAATGCTAAAAAAGTCATATAGTGGGTTGTGGGAGTGTTTTCATTAAAGATATGGGTTAGCAGCTGGGCGGTTAATTATTGAGCTGGGCATTTTAGGATTTTCAGCTTGGCCACAGCTCAAACAGTTGGCGTGAGAAAGACAAATGAAGCAGATCTCTGAGACATGAAGCTTTCAGTAGGGGCTCCCTTTTTAAAAGGGCCCCAGGAATAAACAGCAGACCATTCATCGATATTTTCCTGTAATGCTTGCTCAGAGGATCTGCTTTTTAGGGTGAAACCCAAGTAAAAACCTGGAGGAATAATGGTAAGCTGAGGCCTCAAACCTAGGATTACACTGAAACCATGTCTTACAATATTGCTTACTCAACAGCTAAAAAAATCTGATTACATTACATGATTAGTTTCCAAAAAGCACAAACTACATCTAGGTGTTAAGCCAGTAAATCTAGCGCAGAAAAAAAGTCAATTCCAGTGTTAGTCCACCATTCAAATCATCAAAGACTTGGCATAGTCTGTGTATGGAAAGTTGGGCCACAGCATTTCCAATCCATTTTATGACTGTACCAAGGCAAAGTGGCACAGGGTAATTCCATCTCCTCACTGGTCCTGGCATACATGTGATGTGGGCATTTCCCTGAATAAAAGAAAAAAAAAACATTTTAGAACCCCTGTGAACCTGGTTTGCATAAGTGGCTTAGATAATTGTTGGATATATTAAAGAAAGTTAGTTACTTATACATTATATTTTAGTGTATGTCTTCTTTTATTAAGAATTGTACATTATTTTTATCTTTTATTAAAAACAGGACATCAGTCAAATCAGTTAATAATATGAGAACCTTTAAGTACAGTTGACAATTGCAGTG
The DNA here is from genome assembly GCA_017165825.1 of Hepsetus odoe. Taxonomy (NCBI): domain Eukaryota; kingdom Metazoa; phylum Chordata; class Actinopteri; order Characiformes; family Hepsetidae; genus Hepsetus; species Hepsetus odoe. The sequence goes on from CM029368.1 coordinate 12,426,594, forward strand.
ACACAAATGTAAAGCATAACTTTGGCAAAGAAAATTTTACCTGTAAAGAATATCCTTGTTCACATTGGAACATAACTACATCCCCCACCATGTAACGGTCTCCCACTTTAATCCCATAGGTAGGGGTTTGGGGCTCTGGACAGGAATCAAGACCGATTGCTGTTAAAAAAGGAAATGCATAAAATTAGCAGCATTAAAACGAAAATCACTATAGAACAGTAATGAGAGATACAGAAACTGTTGCTCTTCATGTATACTCTTTTGGTAAATATTATATTTCATTCATGTGGAACTGATGTACACATTTTAATCAAGTAAAATTTAAAACAATGTTTTTTAGTGATGATTATAATTTGAAAATGAATTGTAATCATATAGGGACAAGCAAAAACCTTATACAGTCCTGACTAAAGTAGTGTGTGGAAAACAGGGCGTAAAGTATATTACTTCATCTTTGTCTGCACTGTCTTTGAGAATATGAAGCAACTCTGGACCAGATAATTATTTTGTGGATACAAATGTGGATGCCTTGCAGGTTTTTCACAGAGCAGGTGTAGCTTTCGCAGCACCTGCACCCAGATATATTTGGTGAAAATCTGGGGTAAAATTAAGGGACATGGCAAATTCCATTTTATATGTGTTGCATTATATGCCACATAATCTAGGTAAAGGCACAGCTTGTGCAGCCAATGTATCTTGTGAGAAACACATCTTATAACACATCTTAATATTCTACTAATGGGAATCTCTAGAAGACAACTGTGCCACAAAAAATCACCTTAAGAAATTGGGCTGAGCATTTCTTACTAAAATTTAGAATATTGTAAACATATCCAGTAAAATCTGCCTTTGTCTTCGTCTTCTTTTTCTTCTTCTTTTGGTTGCTACTGTTTAGGGGTTGCCATAGTGGATCATCCGTTTCCATTTCTTCAGGTCCTCTGCATCTTCCTCATTCAAACCGACCAACTGGATGTCCTCTCTCACCACATTCATAAACCTCTTCTCCCAACATAATCCTCGTCTCTCCACTGGAAATGTCCAAACCAACACAACCTTGCTTCTCTAACTTTGTCTCCAAAATGTCTAATCTGAGATGTCCATCTAATATACTCATTTCTAATCCTGTCCATCACACCCAACGAAAATCTTAGCATCTTTAAGATCTTTAAGATGACACCACCAGCTCTGCCAATTGTCTTTTTGTCAGCACCACTGTCTCCAAGGCAGCAGGGCTAAAATGGACTACTGTGACAATCAGTCTCAGTCTTGGACACTGATGTATGAGAATGTAATGGAAGTTACATAGCTCTAAGGTCTAATTTTAGGTCTAGTTCTACGTCATATCAACTAAGCACTATTTTTTTTTTTACTCAGAATAAATTCTGTGCCAGTCTCCACTGCATCCAAATCTTTAAAAAAGAATGAGTGTAGGAAATGTCAGTAGTATGAAGCTGCCCTCTGCTTGTACCTGTGTATTCCAGGTGGAAACCTGCTGCTGACACACTGATGTCTGATACAAAGTTCAGGTAAAGGTTGTTAGATGTGCTGTTCAGCAGCTGAGGAATGGTTGTTCCTGAAAAAGAAGGGAAAACAACATACCTCTTTCTGTAGCCAGCATTTAAAATGGAAATAGGGTACAGCAGGTGTGGGAGAAATGAACGAACCTCTATAAATGTATAAAATTTCTTAGTCTATAAAATGTATTAAACTTGTAAAAGATCAGACACATATCACAAAAAATAGGTTGACCTTCAAACTCCTTCACTGACCAAGAAGGTAACGTGACGACAGGATTATTAATAGAAGCATGGATGGATGAAAGGTGAAATTTGCTATTAATTCAAATCCATCTGACCAGATTATAGGACTTGTTAGAGGAGTGATTCTGTCTTCTTAAAATATGTGGACACCAGCATGCTGTTTTTTCAGTTGTTTGCTGAAAAAATGATAATGTGTAATTCCAGCAGACACTCCCATTTTTGAAATTTATATAGATATCTCATATTGAGTGCAAATCATCCAAGGCTATTGTTTAGTCACACTACTTTATGAACACATACCTGAAAAAACATTATCCTTAATCATACATTACTATGTTATCAAGAGAAACATTTTTCAAACATCACATAAATTCATTCAAGGACAAACCCTTCGCCCTTAAGGTAGAATCTTTACTGTGTACTTTAGAGAGATCTGTGAACAATTCTGAAAATGTCCCTCACTTACACAGTGAATTATTAGGCGAGTAATTTCAGGATTAATTTTAATATGGAACAAACACAGTGCTATCGGTCAATCCAAAATTTAAATAACCCTGAAACCTGAATGGTAGGAGTACTTCCATGCATGTGATGGAGCATTGTCCTGCATATAAATGGTCTTCTTGATAGATGCAGAATTTATCTTGAGCCACTGCTTAAAGAAAGGGTCTTCTTAAAACTGGCAGTAGGTTAGGGAGTTTATTTTGAGTCCATCTTCAACCCGAACAGGTCCAACTAGCTCATCTTTAGTAATACCACCCCATACCAGCACCTCCACCTTGCTGGCATCTGAGTGGAAGTGAAGATCTGTTCCCTTTACTGATCCAGCAATGGGCCTATCCATCTGCTCCATCAAGAGTCACTCTCATCTCATCTGTTCATAAAACCTTTAAAAAATCTGTCATGAGATTTTTCTTGGCCCAGTCTTGACGCTTCAACTTATGTGTCTTGTTCTTGGCTGGAAGGGTTTCAGCCTTCTTTACCATGGCCACATCTTTGAATACTGAACACCTTTAGTTCTTTTTTTTTTTTTGCCTGAAGAAAAGAAGCTGCCTAATAATTATGCACACGTTGATATAGGGTGTTGTTAGGCCACACCCTCCCTAATTACGCAAATACACATCATTGGATCGCTTAAATCCAATTACTATTCAGGTTTATACAGCTGGGAGTTGGAATATATGCATAAAAAGTATGATATTGTAAAAATACTCGTCTAATAATGCACACAGTGTAGTAGCCACCACACTTTCCCCCATTGTAACTCTTATCCACTGAGATCATCCTCTGGACTATGCCACCTCCAGTCTATCCACTTGTACATTACTGCCCATTGTTCTAACCCTGCAAAGTCTTAGAACAGCGTGAATCGGGGGACAAGGCTCGTCCAGTTGGTATTATAGGAGGGGAGGTTAGAGCTGCCCCTGTTAGCTAGATAAGGGTGCAGTTCCCAACAGGCTAAACTAATCACTGTATCTCCTTTCTGTGCACCCAGGCGGCCACTGACCGTGTCAGGGCCCAGTGACAGCCTGGCATGCTCCTGGCACCAACATGCTCCCATTGCCTGCTTTGTTTGTGAACAAAAGGTTTGTAGAGCAACAGGCCATTCTATTCGATAGCAGCTCCGCCAGACAGGGGAATTAATTAGCCAGACAAACACAACATGATGTGCTTTCTTGGGTTTTGGCTGGCTGTTAAAAGTTGAGTGTCTGGAAGGTGGGACTCAATTAATGAGCTCAAGTTTGGGGAGGTTCCCCTCAATGCTTTTATTCATAGAGACTTATTTAGTGACAACATTAAAAGTGAAGGACGGTCTTCTAAAATTCTAATCTTTGCTGTTATTTTACCTCTAGCACTAAAGCACAAAAGCACTTCATTTCATAAGAACTGCATCAGAAAACCATAAATGTACTGTGGAAGTCAAGAGCTCACTTCACAATTCTGTAACAGTGGCAAAAACAGCAACACTCTAGTTAGCCGGCACTTGATCTGACTTTGACCTCTACAAAATTGGGTTCTGCTTTAACACTTGTCTTACCTGAATAGCTGCCCAGTCTGGGGGCATTGTTGTCGGCTCCATCATAGAAATCCAGAGAATCCCAATTGTGTTCTGTGGCGAAGCTCACAACTTGAATCTAGGTTAAAAAAAAAAAAAGTAAAAATGAGATATGGACAGCAACTAGCTTTTCAGCACAACACAAAGATGAAGCCCTGAGAATTACAAACATGACACGTCACCTTTCCATAATTCAACAAACAAAATTATAAAACCAAATGAAAAGACGGAGCAAAAAATGGATCCTCTTCATTTGTAAATTAAACATTTACCCCATAAATAATTAATCAGATATTAAAAATTCCCTTTATTGAAGTTTTCACTTTTTACACTGCTGATACCCCTAATATCCAACATTTAATTTGAGAGACTTCAAACAAGCTTCTTCACTCACTTGGATTCCAGCTCCCTCAGGCACTGAGACCTTCCACACACAATTGAGATTGTTGTCATAAGGTTCAGGGTAACCTGGGGACAGGATGGTCCCTTTGCGTGCTGTCAGAACCCCTCCACAAGGCACTGTCAAGGCAAACCCATAGAGACTTGGTCAGAGCACACACTTATCCCGCATGAGACCTCAAGACAACCCACACAAGCACAGAGATGGATTCCAGCAGCAACCTTCCAGACACTTGCTATTTTTAACAACTAATTGGAACAAACCTTATCAGAGTGAATGAGAATGGTACAATGGAAATTGAATTAAATGAATTCATCTCATCTTACCCAAAGATGTGCATTCTGCTTGAACAGAATAACAGTGATATTTTGGTTTAGGAAATTTGACAGTACAATCAGATTTTAAACTATGTGATGGTCACCTGATGGAAGTGCACTTAAAAGTAGACATGATAAATGAAAAAATACTTCAAAACTGAGAAAAGACAAAAAGCAGTCAAGTGTTTGAATTGTTTGTTTCTAAACAAAATAAAAATTGAGGCTTTTTAGCCACCTGCAAGTCTGATGCATATTTACTCATAATAAATAATTTTAATTTAATACATGCAGCATGTAAAAGAATACAGGGTATAGTTATCCAGGAAGTGCAGCAGGTTAGCAAGGTGAAAGTAAGAGCATCAATGAAGAGGATGAAGAATGGAAAAGCTGTTGGTCTGGATGATATACCTGTGGAAGCATGGCGGTATTTAAGGGAGGTGATACTGGAGTTTCTAACCATATTTTTTAACACAATCTTGGAAAGTGACAGGATGCCTGAGGAGTGGAGAAGATGTGTATGGAAAACAATTTCCAAGAATAAGGGTGATGTGCAGAGCTACAGAGGGATAACACTGTACAGCCACAGCATGAAGTAAAGCGAAAAATGGTGGAATCTAGGTTAAGAAGAGAAGTGATAATTACTAAGAAACAGTATGGTTTCACTACCGATGCAATGTTTGCTTTTAGGGTGTTAATGGAAAAGTAAAGAGAAGGCCAGAAGAGTTATATTGTGCTTTTGTAGATTTACAGAGAGCATATGATAGGTTGCCTAGAGTTGTCAGAGTGGTACAGGATAGGTATGAGGCAGTGTGACAGTGGGGAGGCCTGCAGTAGGAGCAATGGATGTGTTTAATGTAGAGGTAGGATTACATCTAAGATCAGCACCATGCCTGTTCTTTGCAATGGTGATGAAAAGGGTGACAGATGAAATTATACAGGAGTTCCAATGGACTATGATGTTTGCATGAGGAGACCCTGGTAAGGTGGAGAAATGCTTTCAGAGAAGAGTAATGAAAGTCAGCAGGAATAAGTCCAAAAACATGAATGTGAATGGGAGGACAGCGGAATGGTTAGGATGTAGGTAGTATTGGTGGTGAAGGTGGAGGTGTTTAAATACTTTCAACAGCTCAAAGTAACAATGAGAGATCAAGAAAGGTGAATTGGTTGGAACTAAGGCAGCAGTGGCCTAGTGGTTAGGGACTAGGCCCCAGGATTAGAAGATTGTGGGTTCGAATCCCAGACCAGTTGGTTGCCCTGAAGCACCCTTGAGCAAGTTACCATCCCCCATCACTTTCAATAGCTGGCCCCTGCTGCACGTATGTGTTCACTTTCCCTTAAAAAAGAGTGGTGGAAGAGATCTGTGACAGATGGGTAATGGGCCAGAGTGAAAGGGAAGGTTTTTAAGATTGTAGTGAGACCAGCAATGTCATTGGTTGAAAATGCAGGCACTGATGAAAAGACAGGCAGCAGAGCTGAAGATGGTAGAGTCAAAGTTGCTAAAATGTGCATTGGGAAGAACAGGATTTGGAGGCAAAGTCTGCAATCTAGTTTGAGTTGGTTTGCATGTCTGCAGAGATGGTGAATATTTTGGGAAGATTGATATTGAGGAAAGAGCTGCCTGGCAAGCGGAGAAGAGGAAGGACAAAGATCAGGTTTGTGGATGTGGTGAGAGAGGATATGCAAGCTGAAATGATGAGGATCCTAAAGAAGAAGAAGAAGAAGAAGTAAAAGAATACAGCGTTTAGAAGCCTTCGTTGATAGAAGCAGACATGACATATTCAAGCTGTTGCTCTTGTTTTTTTATTCACATGCCATGCATCCTTTCTGGGTTATTTTCTTTGACATACCTAAAAGTACATTAAATAATTCAACTGAGTGACATTTACCTTTCTACTAGTGGAGAAGCTAGAATGTGGAATTTTTACTGTGTTCAAGGCCTGCCAACTATTGTCTTTTGCACCTCTAGTAGCTGGAAGAGAGGAATTGTCAATAACAAAAGCATGGGCTGATCTAATGCTGCCAGGACGGATCTTTCTGTTCTTATCCCCAGCTTGGGTGTGATGCTATCTGTCAAGGACAAGGGGATAATCTAGAGGTCAAAGTCAATCACTCTGTTTAAACAGCTAAGTGCAGGTAGGAACACACTGATAGGTGTCCGAGAGGGAGGTGTGCGTGTGTGGGGGGGTGGTAAGACAGACAGAGAGAGGGCGTGAGAGAGGGAGTGAGAGAGAGAGGAGGCAGGTTATGGAGGAGAGCTCAATATATCTGTGCCAGATGCTTAAATTATTAAACAAATTCACTTCGCAGCAATTTTACACTCATTCATATTTTAGCAATGATATAGGATGCAGCATGTGCCCAGGTAATCAAGCGAAATCTCTCATATTTCTGCCCTTTCAATTGGAAAACATCGGGAAAGGAAGTAAAACAAAACAAGACCAGACAAATGCTATGCTGTGAGAATACATAAGTGTAGACAGGCTCAAATGCTTTACAATACTCAGCATATGGTACTGGGGCAGTGGTGGCCTAGTGGTTAGGGAGTAGGCCACAAACCAGGAAGGCTGTGGGTTCAAACCCCTTACCAGTAGGTTGCCCTGGCGTACCCTTGAGCAAGGTACCATCCCCATCACTGCTCCCTGGGCACTTTCATAGGTGTATGTGTTTGTGCATGGGTTAAATGCAGAGATCCAATTTTGTTGTAGTGTGCTGTGCTGTGTGTACTCACAATGACAAAAATAGTCACTTTCACTTTCATATTCCACTACTTAAAAGTGATGGCTTCTTTCATTTTTTTCTTTGTTCATTCTTTTTTATTCTACCCTTTTTCTTCCTTTTACTGATTATTATTTTGTGTTTATGGACAAGAGCCAAATCCAAACGGATATAACAAGATTTTGAATGGATAGAATTTGTGGTGGTGGTGGTCTAGTGGTAGGGTACTTGCCTACGGACCTATGGATTCAGAGGTTCCCGGTTCGAATGCCACCTCTAGCACTACCACCATTGGGTCCCTGAGCAAGACCCTTAACCCTGAGTTGCTCCAGAGGGACTGTCCCTGTAATTAGGACATGTAAGTCGCTCTGGATAAGAGTGTCTGCTAAATGCCGTAAATGTAAATTACACACGAATAGACTTAGATCTAAAATGGTCATTGATATAGACAAAAACCTTTGTCATTTTCCAATGTTGAGACAAAAATGAACATTTCAAAAAGATGAAAAAAAGCAACACAGCTTCCTGACAACAAATGAAACCTGATTAAGAAGATATCATGTGGCTGATTTATGGTGGGAAAGCAGCCATTTGGAAAAAAAAAGGGTAGAAAAAAGCAGCAGTGTTTTGTCTAAATTTGCCTACTCATCAAGCTGCTTCACCTTCAATGCCGTGCTCTTTAAACCTGACTGGGTGCACAGCCTAGGGGAAACATCCTGCCTGTTTGCATTAAGGGACTATGGTATTCCCTCCCTTCTTCCAGCCCAAAGCTGGGCCTGCTTCCGCCTGCTAACTCACGCAGCTCACCTAATTAACCCACTTCACCTCCAAGACAGACGTAGACAGCCCAGAGCTGCTGAAAGTTCACTTTTAAGGTCTCATACTCTTTCTTCATTAAGATATAATGAATGCTGAAGTTGTCCATATTGGATCACAGGTGTCAACAGACTGGAGCGAAACTCACCGATGCATGTGGGTAGAGTGTCGTTCCACTGTGCCAGGGCATCAGGAACAGTTTCGCAGCGAATGGCGGTGGAGCCATGGAGTGTATATCCAGGATTGCACTCAAACATAACGGCAGCTCCCACCGCAAAGTCGTTGCCAATGCGCTTACCGAAGCGTGGCTCAGGCACAGAACTGCACTGCGTGGCGCTGGTCCGAGGCACAGCTGTAGGGGGAAACAGCAGGCAAAGAGCTTTAACCTACTTAAGTTCATCAAAGTTAACTTGAACATCTCTTCTTTAATTACTCATTTCTACATCATCAAGGTAGAAAAAATTCTGTCAAAATGGGGTTTAAAACTTTTAACCAAAACTTATTTATAAGAAGTTTTCTTGTTTTGAACTGGGCAAAAAGATATGATATCACTAAGGAAGCAATGTTTTTCTTTAAAAAAATGTAATTTTCTCCCAACAAGTGCACATAGTAGAAATGGTAATAATAAAAACGTTTCTTTTTTCCAGTACCAATACTGAAGCCTTGAGTATCAACTGGTATTAATATTCTTCCTTTAAAAACTACTGAGATGTTTTTTATTAAAGCACATCAATTAAATGTCCCATATTTGACATTATTTTATGTCAAAAATCCTCTTAAAGATGCCCTTATAATTTTTTTTGTGTTTTTCAATTTCAGTTTCAAAAAACACATATATGCCCTTTAGGATGAGCATCCTAGGATTTCATGCTTGAACCACTCACACCCTTCTATCCACAGAAAGAAATACTCAGCTAACATATGACTTGACACAGAGTGAATGTGTGCTATCGAATGGATGAATGGATTCATTCTTTTTTTTCACTCCAATATCTGAACCAGGGTTTTATGCGTATATCATTCAATTATTGATACCATTTTAATCACATCAGTGTCATCTGTAGTTGATACAGAGTGTAGTTGATACAGAGTGAATGAATGCAAATTGTTTTGTACATTTAAACAGCATTTCAGAATTGTATTTGTCTTGCTAAATATGATCACCTGTCAACAGAAGAAAGAAGTGAAGACTGGAATCTATGGTTTAGTTTAATAATGAGTTGCCTAGAGGAGCCAGAGGTGGATAAAACCCGCCTGCAGTCATTCCACCTCTTTGTTTGTGAAAAGAAAAGCTTGAAATAGTTTTACTGTTACAGAGTGAACAGCCTTGGTTGGAGCTGAAAGCTCCTCAAGGTACAACAGCTGCATTAAACCCGCAGTTTCGGAAAAAGCTATTAAAACAACAGATTTCTCTCAAGACGCAGAAGCTAATTATACATCGATGCAGAATTTAAAGATCCATTTACATGATTCCTCCAAAAAAATATAGATAAAGCAGTATAAGTGCTTTATCTGAAAACATTCAATAACCTCAAACAGTGAGTGGGAGATCAGCTTGCCTTAAACCTCTTTTAGGAAATGTCAGGCTGTGATTCAAACACCAGCTCTGTATTTGTAAGTTTTTTTTTTTTTTTTTTTTTTTTTTTTTGCTTTAGTGCCGCAATTACTAGCACAGCTTTTCTTTCACAATGGCAAAGCAACTTTTTCCAGGCAATTCAAATTCTTGTACATTTTTGCCCTCTGCAGTCTAAACCTTGTGACTAATTTTGAATTCAAGATCCACACTTGGATTCTTTCAAAAGTAGTAAGTTTACCAGTTAATAGCCATGAGGCAGTTTAGTGCCCAGAATGGCCATTCGTCTTTAGCCACAAAAGCAGCTGAGTCACAGGTGGCTGGAAAGCAATGTTTTAAGGGGGGACTGGAGGATATTCAGAAGTCTGCAGTACTTGAGGACATGCTGCCTCTGTACTGGGGAGTCTTGGGTGGTTCTTTGAAGAGATTTAGGAGGAGAAATATGAACGGTTTGTAGAATTATAAGAAGCTTGATCATGTTGGGGCTTCGGAGCAGATTTGAAACGTTTGCTGAGCAGAGCAGCAGCATGTCTCCCAACAGTGCTGAGTAATGGTTTTTAGTCAGTACGCATCATCAACAGCGAGCTGACAAAACCCTTCCTCCAAAGCCTTCAAGGCTCAGCAGACTCCAGAGGCGTGAATCAGACGATTCAGGAAATGTTGTGTGGTCTTGAATAGTGATACGTTCCAACAGAAGCAATCTTCAAACACACACATGACTCACAGTAAACACAGAAAACAGCACACACCACTGATGTTCAGGTTACCAGCTTTGCCCTCTAAAAGTAATTACCTAAGACTTCGTCCAACACTCATTCAAACAACTTTTTTAGTGACATGTTGATACTTGATAGTAACAAGAGCTTTACCCTAAAACTACTGCATATTAAAAAAAATGCAAGACAATCCTTCCCTTATTAATTTTTACTGATACAACTTCACCACTGTATAAACATCTACTGAATGATAAAATCACGTGTTAAAGGTAACAAAAATTTGAATTCTTTAATCAATCAGCCAAGATATGTATGGATTTGCAAAAACCTGCAGAACATACAGCTAATTCTTCATCAAGCAGTCTTCTTCTCCTTCTACTTTCGGCTGCTCCCATTTAGGGGTCGCCACAGTGGATCATCCGATTCCATTTCATCCTGTCCTCTGCATCTTCCTCCTTCAAACTTACCACCTGTATGTCCTCTCTTACCACATCCAAAAACCTCCTATATGGTCTTGCTGTTTTCCTTTTTCCTGGCAGCTCCATCCTCCTGCCAATATAATCCTCATCTCTCCTCTGGAAATGTCCAAACCAAGGCAACCTTGCTTCTCTCACTTTGTGTCCAAAACGTCTAACCTGAGCTGTCCCTCTAATATACTAATTTCTAATCTGTCCATGCTCGTCACACCCAACAAAAATCTCAGCATCTTTAACTCTGACATCTCCAGCTCCACCTCCTGTCTTTTGGTCAGTGCTACTGTCTCCAACCTGTACTACATAGCTGATTTCACTACTGTCCTGTAAACCTTCCCTTTCACTCTTGCTGGTACCTGTCTGTCACAAATCACTTCACTCTTCTCCACCCATTCCAACCTGCCTGCACTCTCTTCTTCACCTCTATTTCACATTTGCCATTACTCTGAACTGTTGATCCCAAGTATTTAAATTCCTTTACCTTTGTCACCTCTACTCCTTGCATCCTAACAACTCCACGTTCCTCCTTTTCATTCACACTCATGTATTCTGTCTTTGTCCTAGTCACTGTCATTCCTCTCCTCACTAGAGCAGATCTCCATCTCTACACTCTACACTCCTCAAGCTGCTCCCTACTCTTGCTACAGATCACAATATCATCAGCAAACATCGTCCACGGGGACTCCTGTCTAATCTCATCTGTCAACATGTCCATTACTATTGCAAACAAGAATGGGCTCAGCGCTGCTCCTTGATGTAATCCAACCTCTACCTTAAATGCATCTGTCACTCCTACTGCAGATATCACCACTGTCACAATGCCCTCATACATATCCTGAACTACTCTCACATACTTCTCTGCAACACCTGATTTGTCAGTATGATTTAAAAAACTACAAAAATACACTAATTTGTTTTGTTTATGCATTATGTATAACTTTGTAAAAATCAATACATATTTAAAACATAATTTTAAAAACTTAAACATAATTAACAATCTGCTTTAAAAACAAACTTCAAACAGGTCTACATCTCAGATCATGCAGATCATTTGAATCTTTATAATCTTGAAGAATCACCATTAAATGGCTTTTGGACCCAGATGAGCACTTAACAGGGTCAAAGGACATTTTCACAAAACATGCTTTTACGTTATTATAGCTTCCAGTCTTTTTTGTAGACTCAAGTGTCAGAAGGGGCAAACTGAGCATTCTTGGTTCTTTGCCATATGAAAATGCTAATAAGCAGTTTGTTTTGAAAGTTTCAACTGACCTTGGTACACAAAGTGAAAGCCTTTGGCAGTTTCTGGTCCAACTGCAGTGAACTTGATAGTTATCTGGTTTCCAGTACTCAAGGGCAATGACTCCCCTGGAAAAGACAAAAGCAAAAACAAACAAAACTCAAAAACACCATCATTGTGAATTTTCTATTTATTGTAGGCAGGCATTTTTGAGAACAGCACGTCCCTTAAGCCTGCTGTCAGTAGATTTGATTATCACTGTTACTTAGCTGGTTTTTAGTCTTTTCATGAGGCTTTTCTTTTCTCATGGAACTGTGTGTTTGCAAAGTATATTTAAACAAAAAAAAAGAGCTCAGATAAAAAGTGTCTGTCTCATTGATCTCTCCTGAAGCCCTATCGCTGCAATCGATGGCACTAACTGCTTTTCATCTGTAAAGCCACTGGAAGAAGATAAGAAGAGAGAAAATAAGCCATTTCCTCTCAGTCTCACCCTGCCATAATTTCTTCCTTGTGGCACACACAACGGCAACGAGCCTTTACACCTCCTATTAGTCACAGTGAAAGGACAGCTGGAGCCAATGTGCTGATATCAGGAACTTTATAGATTTGGAAAAGCAGTCAGCAGGGATCTTCTGAAACCTTTAGAACCTTTTAAACTTTGAGAAGCAATGACTGTATTGAGAAGTGTCATTAGAATTAAAGGTCTTCAAAATTTAAAGTGCAATCAAATGTCTGACATAATCACTGGTATCCCTTACTTTGAGTGAGCTTTACCTGAGTGAGAGCCAGAGAGAGAGGAGAGCAAAGGGGACTGCTGCGTAGGCCCATCATAAATGTCAACCACATCATTGAGAGACGTTTGGAACAGGACAAACTGGCCAAATAGAACTGAAAGACAGAAAAAAGCTGTTAAGGGTAGACTTGGCATGGGTAATATTCAGTTTACAAAATCAGTGACAGAACAGTGTTCTAGTGTTATAAGACATACAGTATTTCATAACATTTTAACAAAGAATAATTTCCCATGGGTATTGTCAGCTGTCTAGCTGAATTTGGAAGGGCAAGACACAACTTTTCAAAAATTAATAAACCATTATTTACTTGTAAATTAACAAAAAGTGGCCAAGTGGACTTCAAACTGTTCAAGGTCCTCTGAAAAGAAACATTACACATCAGCTACCATTTAACAATAAATGATAATAAACAATGACTAAATATGAAATAAAAATTGGCAGCGTTTTTTAAATTATCTTATGCTTTTATTTCATTGCAGACAGCAGAAACCCAAGATATTTTACGTTTTTTTTTCTTGTCAACCTCATTTATTTAAAAAATCCACTCCTGTATTACAACCATGCATTCCAAAAGAGTTGGAATATTAAAGAATTTACCACTCCGTAATATTGCCGTTCCTTCACACAAGAGTTAAACCTTTTGGCACTCAGGATATCAAGTGATGATGTGCTTCAGGTGATAACAGTCTGAATGGTTCTGGGAGAAATATGCAAATCCCTTCCAATCTTTCTTTGAGGATCATTTGTTGTTGCAAACATGTCAATAATTTTCTCATGCATTTCTTTATAAACTGCCCATCTTTGCACCTCAGTCTGAGCTCTTTTAGATATTGCTTTTGTATCAAATAATGATTACAATCCCAACTGAGATCACTTGTTTGAACTCACATAATAATTACATTTTTTAACATCATGACTAGCTCTATATTGCCAAAGTTTCAACTTTGCAGGAATGTGTATATACAAATAAAAATATGCTGAACAGACAAAACATGGAGTATATTGGTTTGATACTTTCTGCAATGAAATAAAAGTTAAATACATGAATCTGCACTTTTTGAATTTGTAATTTCCACACTTCATTTCCATAGCTTTTTCTGATTTGGGTTTATACACTAAGAAGTAAAAAGTCATTAAAAAAAACAACAACAACACACTCTCTCTTAAAACTATGCAGATGTGCAACAAAGCTGTAAACAAGTGAATGTACAACAGCCATTTTCTTCACAATACATTAGAGGAATGTCATAGGAATTAGAAATAAGAGGTTTGATAAATAAGAAATTTGGCTATTTTCTAGCTGTAAGTCCCACAATGGTAGGAATCAATCTGACAGAAACCCTGCCTAAACACAACAATGAACCCCCCGAAGATCCAGCACATACTGAATGACTAGCTAGCGATGAGCTTTTGTATCATCCCTGATTTGCTCGAATGAGAGACTACAAAGAGTGTTAAATATGTTCCCTGGAGCATTATGCCTAAAACTGGTCCTCTTTAATTTTACACAGATCATACTCTGATTGTTTTACAGTGTGCTAATAACATTACACAAGGATATCATTATTCCCAATTAGATCAGCACATTTAAAACTAGGAAGGCTTCCCAGAGGTAATAAAGCTGTATGTTTATTTGAATCTATTTAATTGGCTACCTCTGTGAAATCATTCTCTGTTTGTTGGTGACAAACTACCATGCTGGGCTTGTGAGCTACTGTACACACATGTTGCAGTGCTATTTCCAGTCCAATGCTTTGATCCCATCTTCCAATTGGAGAAAATCATTAGCCTGCTAGTCATTAGAAATAAAGTACGTTCATGCCCTACATCTCCCTGAGCTCAGAGCAGTTCTGTTCATGCAACTTTTATTTGAGAAGAAAAAATGGATGTAACTTTTTTTCCTGAAGAAAGTACACATATAGAGATCCCATAGTTGCTACTGTTGTGGTTGCCTTGGGAATATGACAGGAATGTACATTATAGAAACCTCAGCATCTCCGCTCAAGAATGATCAAAATAAGCACTGCTGTTATGGAAATGAGTAAGCAGAAAAATAAACATTACAGGTCCTCAGTGAAACACACAAGTGTGTTAACCATTAACAATAGCTGTAGGAAGTCACACTAATACAGGATTATACTTATATATATTTTTAAGAATACAACAGCACCAAGCCATTGCTGAAGGGTTATTATTTCACTTGTGTGTTAAAGAATTTGTTCTATATGTTAATGTCACAGCAAGGGTTTGCAAGTGAAAGGGGGGCCTGCTTAGCGTAGCACAGCCTGTGTGATTACTCTGTTCCTGTTTCAAGAATGCTGCTTTGTAATCAAATTTTGGCACAAACCAATTGTGAGCAAATGATTCCCTTTTTGGGCTCTGAGCCAAATAAATGCCTTGATTAGATCTGCTGGTCTTGCACACTGTCTGTTAACTCCTGCTGAGCTATCAAAGACAGAGCACATCACATTTTACTAATTTGATGGCACTGACAGAGAACATCAATTCTGATCTTGCAATCAGAAGTTGTGACAATGCCACATTCTCACTTTACAGTTAACTGCGTCTTAATTGCTTACAACTGTAAGATAATTAACACCAGAAAGCACACAAGAATCTGTCACTTTGTCTTTTTGGAACAGATGTTGCAACAGATTTAACATCTTTCAGTGTGTAAGCGCTAAAAAAAAATTGCCCAAGAGCGACTCATATAAGAAGCCGAGGGATACTGTCGTAAAAGTATATATATGCAGGCTGCCAGTGCTCACAGGGTCCTAATGGGTAACTTCTGTTGGCTGGGAGCAGGGTAATGCAGGAAAATTCAAAGCAGGCTGTTATTGATTGTACTTGTATCCTCCTGTAGAGCCAGCTGGAAAATGAACCATAACTCATTTAGGCAAGTCTACTTGCAGACAGTGAGTTCATCCCTCTCGTGTGTGCTAAGAACAATAGGAGAGATGCTAAGGCCCTCAGCATATTATGCTTGAATATAGCCACCTTCAAGGCTGTGGTGATGCCAACACAATCACCAATCAGTGTCAGAGAAAACAATTGTGCTTGTTCAGGTTTCAACCACTTACACCTAACAAGCTGGGCATATGCTAGGGAGACTCTAGCCAATTCAGAAGCAAAATAAAATGATGCCATGCCAATGAGTTGATTGTACCAGTTTGTATCTCAATGACAGTTTGGGAGCATGCCAGTTTAGATGAGTAAAACATGTATTTTAAGAGTTTTTAGATACCCTAAAACTGAACTAATTTAATGCCTTTTAAAATCTATTTATTAAGTCTAGTCTACAAATGGCATAGCTGCTGCGAAATGTCAGACCATTTATCCATGCCTAAAGAAACAATGAAAACAAGATGAAGACAGAGCTGCAGAGTCACCAGGGACTTGGTTTTTGTGTTGAGGGGCTAGGGGAGATCCCTGAAATTCATAGCAAGGCATGCATGCTTTAATTTGAATGCCTTTGGTGCTGTGCCTCTGTTTGCAAGACAGCACCCATGCCTTGCTGTCAGAGAGTCCGGAGGCGGTTTACAGACAATAGGGAGAGCCCATTTATCTGCTCCATCCAGGGAACCGCTCAAGATGGATTAATTCCCAGTTCAGGCACAGATCGCTCTAAGCTTGCTTATATCCTCCATATTACTCCACACTTCAGAGGTATGAAGTGTGCTGGAGAGCTCCACACAAGCTGGACAATAGTATTTGACTTTATAAATATGTAATTATCATGCTACTACATAGCAATGTTTTGTGCAGAAATCTTTACATTTCTAAATACTTTAATTATAGTTCTATAGCTTAAACACAAACATTTTTGCAGGCTTTTAGTCTAATCAGCCTAAATAACACTTATCTGGTTTCAACAGGCTGAGAGTGAACAATCAGTTCTCAGCAAGGGCAAGCATATTGATCTGAGTGACTTTGACAAGAGCCAAATTGTGATTTTAAGATGACTGGGTCAGAGCATCTCTGAAACACCCATCAGGGCAATGGTATTCCCTAAAGGCAATGACCTCTTTCAGCAGGATTTTGCACCCTGGCACTCTGCAAATATTGTTCAGGATTGGCATGACAAAGAGCTCAAGGTGTTGACATAGCCTATATTCCCCAGATCTCAGTTTAACTAAGATGTACTGGAAAAGTAGACTACAGGATCTGTGTTTTATGTGTTGGTGGACAGCAGACCTTCAGAAGTCTTGAGGAGTCCATGCCTTGATGGGTCAGAGATTATTTGGTGGTAAAACGGGGCCCGACACAGTATTAGGCAGGTGGTTTTAATGTTATGTTCAAGCCAAGCAAAGAATTATTTCTTTTTTTCAACCATATACACAGTATACAAGGGAATAAAATATTCCTGGACCATGGTGTGACATAGAATGAACACAGGATTACACAAGCATGGACAAAACTGCTCAGTACAAAATGTACAAAGGCATACAATATAATACAATACAACATGACAGAACAGAACACAATGCAGGCAACACAGAACAGAGACAGAACTGAGTGTGAGTTCTGAGTGTGAGTGTGAGTATTATACAAGATTACATTATGTGCAAGAAAACTTTTCTTTTAATTTTGGTTATGGAAATATTTAAGATTAAAGCCTTAAAGTTTCAAAATGCTATTATTTTAACTTAAAGCTATGAAAGTGACATAGCTCGTCACTGTGAAAGGCAGCACAGCACAACACAACGAAATTCAACCTCTGCGTTTCACCCATACACAAACGTGCAGCTATTGAAAGCGCCCGGGGAGCAGTGATGGGGACAGTACCTTGCTCAAGGGTACCTCAGGGCAACCTATTGGTGAGGGAATCAAACCCACAATCTTCTGATCCTGGGCTATTTCCCTAACCACTAAGCCACCGCTGCCCTTACTATGATAACAGTAGTAAAGACAATGAATATTCCAGCTTGCTCTCAGGTAGACTGTTAAATCAGTGAAGAAGAGCTGCCTGAATCAGTGAAAAAACTGAATTTTAATATTGGGTTATGTGACAGTATAAATGTTTTTAATGGGCCTTTCTATCAGAGATGTCTATTTGTCTGAAATAGCACCAGCAATAGTAAGCTACAGGATCACATTCATTTTATAAAAGGGAAACACACAAAACAGAAGAGACTTGATTTCACTGTTTCTGGGATTATTTCATTTTGTTTATTATCTTATCTATTTCAGAGAGAATAACAAGTAACGTGTTAACTAGTTAGGAAAATGTAATATTGTTGAAATACAGTAGGTTTAAAATGGGAAACTGGCCCTCTAACAGCTTCCCCTGATGTGTAAACTTTTTTTAGATCTGTTTTCACAAGGTCTACACCATTCTCACAGCTTCTTCTGGATTGGTCTAAAATGCCCCCTCATGCCAAAAAGCTGAACAGCTTTGGAAGCGTGCTGGTCAGAAATTTGTGGCCCTAGCACACCAAGAACCTATTTCCTGTGCCAGTTTTGGCATGTGAGGTAGGTCACAACATGTGGTTGCTCTTTTATAGAGCTGAACACCTTGCTTAAACCATTCCTCTTCCTCTCTGTATAGTGCAAACCCCCACCGCTTCACAAGATTGCCCTTTTCGATGCAACCCCTTACACTTAACACATTCTGACAGATGCTTACTGGCTCCTATGGAAATGAGGCCTGTGATTAATTCACATTTCTTTCTCCTTTTTTCTCATGAGAAAAAAAAAAGGTCTTCCTGTCTCTCACTGTCCTTGAATCTCTCTCTATATCCTTCTCCTGGGCTGCGTTATACTGGAGCTGACCAAAGTGCCATTTCCATCCTGCTGTTTAAAAGCAGCAGAGCAAAAAAGAAATAGGAACAAAAGGGGAAAGCACACGCACACCTTTCCTCTTCTCTATGCTGGTTCAGCCAGATGAATGAGCAACTTGAGGAGAAAAGAGGTGACTTCATTGCCAATTCTGCTGGCATATTCTGCAGAGGATGCAGCGGTATCGCTTCTTTTATCAGCCTCTTACAGTTGGAGAAAAGCACATATAATAATATGGCCAAATGTTTTAACATTTAAAACACACATGCCTTGCAGAGTGGGAACAGCCAAACAGCTCATTTATCTTCATTATAGGCTTTTAAGGTAGCTGATAAAAAAAGAAATATATTTTGAGCAAAGAATCGGTCATGCTTTATTTGGGTGCACTATATACTATACATCTAAAAATAAAAGGAGTGAGAAGTGTGAGAGTGAGGTTTAAATCTTTGCAGAACCACCACATCATTTAATGGATAAATACCAAATAAAGAGCTAGCTAATCATTTAGGAGCATTTCTTTAAGCTTGCAGATGCTTTACAGATGTTTGCTATAATTATATAGATTCTCTCTCTCTCTCTCTCTCTCTCTCTCTCTCTCTCTCTCTCTCTCTTTCTCTCTTCCTCTAGTGTTTCCTAGTGTTTATTGGTTCTTGTATTTTGTATTACTCTCACTAGGATCAGGTCAGCATTAACAATGATCTCATACTCAACAATCAGTGTAGTATTAAGCATGTGAAATCTACCAAGGAACACACAGGGCAATATCTGTTCAATCTTGACACAAAGTATAATATTCAGTATCTTTATATCCATTTTAACTTTTTCTGTTCAAATAAAATGAAATGAAGCAGAAGATCTAAATGAAGAAGAATTCCCTATGATCTGTATTCCCAGACCAAGCATTAAAAAACGAATATCTATTACAATACAGTAAATGACTAATTTAATGACATGCAATATTTAATAACCTAGCAGCAGGTCTAGAAAAGTCATAAGCCAACTGTGGTATTCATAAAAGTCTGGGGAAAGACTAATATCCATGGGCCCAGAAAAATGTGCAAAGCTAAACAGAACTTTATTTTGCTTTATTATAAAGGCTCTTAGGCTCAATATTCTGTGTGGCTTGGTGCTAAAGGCAAATTACGGGCTGTTCTGAGGCCCTGAGCAAACTCCACAGCAGGCTCATGCTCTATACTCAGTCTGCTGAAGAGTGGCAAGGTCACAGGTATAACCTGCCTGTTTGGCAAGTCTTTAGATTTTGCTCTGATAAGTGACTCAGTCAGGTCTGGGACAGGGTTTATGTGGGTGGCAGGGGGTGGACAGGTCACCTATTTGTAGCTCTCCTGCCTGGAGATGTGTGTATCAGCTACTCTGCATCAGACTGCCATCATGTACTTGTCACTTGACCTATCTGGAGTTAAAAAGCATCTGGCCTGATATAAAGTAAGACCAATGAGCGGTCTTGCATCCCATCAGGAGAAGTAGTGTGCTACTGTAGAGTGAGGGTTTACCAATATCGTGGAAAATAGATATAATATAATAATAGATCAAATGTTGCACAAAAAACACTACAACAAAGCTACTGCAAATTCACAGTCTGATCTAAATTTATCATTGCTGTGATGTCACAACCTCAAATATATTTTCATGTGATTTTCCTTTCAGCCTCTAAAGCAAAGTTATAGCTGTAATGTTAGAGTAATAACTAAGGCTTGAATAAATTGTTTCTGGCAAAAAAAAAAAAAAAAAACCCAAAAAACAGGAGAAGGTAATAATACTTTTTTATCTTTGTCTCAGCTGCTGCTCTTTCTGCTATATGTTCCAGATTCATAGACTGTCACAAGCCTCCACTGCTGACCTGACATGTACAATTGCAACTAGTATTATATTTTTTGTTCATTCCTATATATTTCTTCATGTAATAAAGGACTGTTGAAATGGGTAGATCTTTAACTGCTATTACATATTGCAAATGAAATCACTGACCTGTAATACACTGACATTGTGCAATTGAATGATAACATGTCATTTCCATAAGTGCCAAATGAGCTCATAGTTTATATACTAATTATATGCAAAAAACTATGTGGAAAAAGATGGTCCTTCTGATATTGTCCTTCATTGAATTAGTTGGTGTTTCCAAGGAGATCGATGGTTAGATCGCATTGTCACTGGCTTTCTTTGTGCAAGTCTGACCAGTTGAACTGAAGTAAATGCACACCTTTCCTAGGAGAACTTCCACCACATAGTTATCTCTCCAAGCTCCCTGTGACTTCATGATTCTGTTTCACCTTTGCATTTTTGTTCTTGCACCTCTCACCTTCACTCCACTTCTTTTGTCTCTTTCCTCCCTCCCTCTCTATCATAGTTCAATTCACTGCTTGTTCTATTGGCATGACCCTACTCTCCCTCAGCCCTTGAATTGTGCATATACCCCCAGGGCTTCTCCCCACTCCAGGCCAGGTGGCTGGGCTCTTTCCCTGGAGCCTTTGCTAACATCTCTCTCCTTGGAAGCAGGTCTGGAACTCTGCCTGCACTTCAATAGCTAGCCCCTGAGGGACAGAGGTGTAACGCCATCTCTCTGACACTCAGCCTTACTCTGGGTCATTCTACTACCAGAGAAGAAACTTATTTCAAGTGTGGGTTTCACACATTAACCCACATACAGATATTTTGACAGATACTTTGACATATGTAGAACATAATAGGCACATTCCTAAGCTCAAATTCAAGGCCAAGCAAGCTCTTGAGACTCTTGAGACCATATTAATACCACATGATATATGTAATAGTAGTAGGCAAGCCAAATGTATATGTGTAGAACATTATACACCATTCAATGTGTGTTACAGAAATAAAAGTAAAAGTATTTAATAAAAATAGTAATAAATCAATAAATAAGGGTAAAAGTGAGATTAAAATAAATAGCAATAGTAAATAAACAAGGTAATGAAAAACAGATAAGCACAAAGATAAAAAAAATTCAATATAAGACATAGGCAGGATAATGGACATATGCCATTATACTAGCAGAAAATGCTCCAAAAATTCCAAGCAGCTGTTAATACAAAGCTGTGTGGGCTTGTCTGATGCATAATAATTGACAGTGGTGTCTCCCTAGCAACCTAAAGAACCCAGCATCAGTTGCTGTGGTGAGCAGTTCAGCCCTACATTTTAAGCCATTCTGCGCTGCTGTGCATGACTACACAGTATATTCTGGCAGAACATGATGCCATGTCTGTGTGGCTGACTGATGTGCTGTGTGATTTCCCAAGTGTAGGGGAGAAAGAACACCTAATACCGTACACTGATCAGCCACAACATTAAAACATCTGACAGGTAAAATGATTAACATTGATTATATTGTTACAACGACACCTGTCAAGAATAGGGGAATATATATATATTGGCAAGGAAACAGTAATAATAACAATAATAACATTATTATGATTATGATTGTTATTATTATTGTTGTTGTTTATATTGTATATATTGTTTATGTTGTTTTTATTGTTTATAATAGTTATCATTATGATTATTTAATATTAAAAGAAGTGATAATGTTATGTCTAAATAATTATTGACCTATAATGAAAATTAACAAATATAACAAAATCAACATTCAGGTAATTCTGTTTCTAAAGCTGAAATGAAATCATTAAAGCATAATAATCATTTTGAAAATTTAATGAAAATTTAAACATTTATTTGAAAGAATTTGCCAATGAATCCTGCAGTGGATATGCTTAGGAACACAAGCCTGCAACCTCTTGGTCCATAGGCTGTAGCCAACTATTAAAACACCACCTTCCCATTCTGCATTGCAAGTTAGAAACATGCTCATTTAGCATGTCTGTATATGTGTTACCATGTCGAACTGTAGTTCATTCCTTAACTTACACTGCTAAAGCTGCAATTGGGAGCTCTATGCTAATTAGTACACCACATGCAAGAAAACAATGCAAGTGTGCTGCATAATGATAATGTCTGTGCAATGTTCTGTGGCTTTACTTAGAGTAAAAAATGGAAAATAGATTTTTGCTTAATAATCAGGATTCATTAAGAAGTAAATTTATGTGTATGTGTAGTGTATACACAAGAATTGTAACGTCATTGATTCCCTTCTGTTCAGCCAGTTCAAGTTTAATCTCCTTTGTATTGTTAATAAAAATAAACAAGTGCACTTGCCAAATGGCACAGTAAAGGAATTAGATTTTCTTCGATTAGATAGCACTTGTGGTTTGATTAGTGTGTACGAGACTGCCTTCTTTATAGCCCTTCTGTGTATAGCAAAGTAATTGGACAATGATATAATTTTTTTTGGTTTTTGTTCTATACTCCAGCACAACACTTGAAATGAAACAATGTGATTAAAGTGTAGTTTTATGAGGTTGATGTCAACTTTAATCAAAAAGTACTTACATCTGTACCAGGGGAACCATCACAACCCCCCTCTGATACGAAATCCTTTTCTCTTGAAATCAAGTAATTTGACAAACTTTTATGAGAGAGTTGTAGAACTTTGTGTTTTGTATCGAGGGTTAAAGATAAACTATTTGAACACTAAATATTTTTTTAAAATATTTATTCCTTTTAAAAGGAATAGGTACTTGTCACAGTCTGTCGTGCCTGTGGTTCCGGTTGGGCATGACAGAGGGCGCTCTGTTCTGACTGAGCACACCTGAGCTCATTCAGACACAGGTGTGCTTCATTGGGGCTGCTATTTAAGCCCCAGTGAGTCAGAACAGAGCGCCGTTCATTAACAAGGCGAAGCCTTATAGTTAATGGTGGCATTTTTGGTTTTGTATTTTGGTTTATGTTTAATAAAGTTATGTTCCGGATTATTGGTGATTATAATAAGGATTATTGGCATTGACGTGCTTCCCACACCCCGCCACCGTTACAGTACTCAAATATTGAAGTCATTCAGGCCAACATCAAAAAGTTCTTTATAAATGTAATAGTTCTTCCAAGACCAAATTAAAATGCTTTTTGCGGTATTACTCAAAGAGTCTGTTAGCTTTTTAAAAGTATGCTATAAGCTCAGAATTAAAGAACAATAACATACTGCCCACACTCTACCTACTGAGTGCAGAATACTGAACAAATCAAGAACTTTCTTAGGGATAAAGGAATAGATGACTAGCATGAAGAAAAGATTACGGCACCAACAGCAGAGAGATAATCCACTGCAAGACTAAAAGCACTAGTTAAAAACCTGCTCTAAAATGTGATTATGAAAAAGGAGCTACTCAAAAATGACTTGAACATGTATAGTTTACAGTACTGGACAGCTAATGCTTAGTAAAATTACATAAATGTTAAAAAATAGATAGTAGATTTGACAGATTTTTCCACTTGATTTAATGAAAAATAAAACAAGATGCATTAAGAACATAAGGCATTTAACAAGGCATAAGAGACCAAAGATGGTGCTGCTGGAATCTAAATAAATGCATCAAAACCACAGCCTCAGGGGACAGTGTTTGACCTTGCAAAGGAACAATGATTTAAAATAAAGTCCTTTAATGAGTTTTTCGAAGCCAAAATGTGAAATATCTGACCTGAATCCAATCCTATTCATTTACTGAAGACAATTCTAAAGTGAAATTCTAAAGTGGAATTTAAATGACTGTGTTACACAGTCGGTATCAGCAGGAAAGATTATTTAACATTGCTGCTTGAACTAAACCTCATAAATCTATCTTCAAAATGGGACATCAGCTGTCCCTCACTTAGTGTCAATGTCATAATAAACTGGAATAAAAAAAAAAGAGAAATAGACAAAAATTACTTAAGATAAAAAAAAATAATAAAAAGATTAGATTTGGACTGCATTTTTTGTCAAGATACAAGGTCTTGTTCTGACAGTGACATCAGGTCAGATAATGGCGCAGACTTCAGGCAGCAGTTTCTACTAAATCTGGCTAGAATGTTCTAATGACAGTTCAGTGGCACTTACCAGAAATAAATATGCATTCATATATTCCCCTGTAGTTTGTTCAAAATAACTTTAAATTAAAGCTGACACTGTATGTACCCAGTGCTACACAGAGACTAGCTGTTTTGTATGCTGGTCCCACACAACAGCATAGCTCCATATTCCCTTCACATTCTCTCACTAATGCACAAGAACGCAAAGAAAAGTAAATTGAGTTCATTAGTAATTCTTCCCTGTTGAATCATTAGATTTATGCCTACTAGCATAACCAATGCTGATTCATATCCTCAAGGATAAAGGTCCATATGAAGTCCTGCCTAGACTGGAAAACAGCACAAGGCTAGATTAAACATTCTCCAGCTAAAAGAATTTTGGTGGCACTGCATTTCTGAGCGTTAGTCAGAGCCAAGGAATGAAAAAAGACCTCTCAGCCTCACCAATAGAGTACAAAGGCCACACTCCTGTAACGTCTCTACTGGCTTGAAGCAAATAGAAACATCCAAAGCAATAGCTATTTTTTCTCTTTTCTGTCTCCACATTCACCCTGCACGTTCTACCTATATTTGAAATATGACTGTGTGGAAAGGGTCTGCACTCTCAGTTTGTAGAGCTCCTGATTGACACAAGGCTTCTATCATGAGGGAATGATAAAGTGAGCTAAAAATATCCAGCAAACATAAATAGGATAATGGAAGGTACAGGAACGAGTGAGGTTGTAGGAGGCATGCAGAAGTACGAGGCCTCATGTTCATGCATAAAGGAAATTTCATCATTGTTGACATGATGTAGTTTCATCATCTTTTGGAAATGAGATAAGTTCTGTGAAGAAAGTAGTAGATGATGAAAAACCTTACACAGTGTATTAATCACTGCTAACTGATATTTAAAGGGGTGGGGGAACGGGGTTAATGGGTACCTGGCTGGAAAATGTCAAGAATAACAAGCATCCATTAACGTTCCTGGAAAAGTCTGTTTACAACATGAAGGATAGATGGAGTGTGCTGGACTCCATACTTACACCCAGAGGAGAGCATATATTTAGAAACGGTGTGGCCTGATTAAACATTACACTTGGCCTAAAGGACAGCAAGACAGGCTTACACTTTAATTAACACCTCAAAATCAAACTAACAACTCACACAATGTTCTTTTGCATGTCACATTACTTTCACCTGGTGAATTATGTGATGCCGTTTTCCTAAACTACTGTTTACCATCTTGAGCAGTGAACTCAGTCCTCTGAACGACAATTAAAGCCCCATTCAGTGCACATGTAAGGCCTGCAGCAAGCCAGCTGAGAAACACCAGTAGCTGATGTAACTGTAATTTAGCGACTGAATGTCGGCAGTGCTTGTGTGCAATATTTAACAGCGAGAGATCATTACACCCTCTCCCCACCGGCCATGACTAGGGATGGAGTTCACGTCAACACTGTGGGACCAGAGAGGTGAAGGGGGAAGATGGAATGATGGAGCTGGGTGGGGAGGGAGAGGATGGTCGTTCAGTACTGAATAATGCATCTCTTAGACCAAACCTGTCATTGTCTGAAATATTGCTGCTATCATTCTTTCTGACAGAATAATGAAACATAAAAAAAGGCTGTGGAACGTTGCATTTTTAACGGCAGAGCTGTAACGCTGCACGCTGCTGATGAAACCGTGAGTGGCATAGTGGAAGCTGTGTGTGCGTGTGTGCTTTGGGGTAGCGAGTGTATGTCTGAAGTCGTGAGAGTGGTGATTTGTAGATGTGCAAAGACATCTGGTTCCGCAGAGCTGCTCAGAGGTCATGTTATGTGTGATTACAGGTGAGTGCTATGTATCGGGCACTCAGGGAATTTCCGCAACTTTGCCAAGACCGCTAACTCCAAATTTTGGAAGATTCTTTTCTCAGTCCAGCATGGATTGTTATGCAGTCAAGCACAAATCTTGGGTCAGTCAAGCCATCCAGATGTTCTGACTTTACAGAACAAAGTTGAGCTGTGAAGTTCAGCAGGGATGTTGTGGATGGAACTGAGAGTGTTATGATTGATAATGATTTCTATAATCGTTAGAGCACACTCAAATTTTCAATGGCTGTTTTCAAATGCAAACAGAAAATGTATGAAATAACTTATAGAACGCCACCATGTTTTAGATAAAATGCCTTTCTAGGACTATTTTCAAATGCAAAAAGAAAAAAACTTTTTTTTTGTTCTCTGCATGACTGTGTAAACTGCTCTTCCATTTACATTAGTGTGTTCAATTGATTTATAAAAAAAGAACATTGCCTGCTATGCAATTCACTGTTTATCTGCCTCAGCGTTATGCCTGCTGGAATAGACTCCTGCACCACCTGTGACCCTGCAAGTGGTCCGGTGGACAAGTGGTTAAAATGGCAAGTGAGTGAATCCTGTATTGCAGAGTAACTGGCTAGAATTGAACGGTTGTTGTGAGGTACCAGATTTAATGCTACAAAACAAAGACATCCCATGACAAGCTTATGGTTTGTGGTGGTCTAGTGGTAGGATACTTGCTCCTGAGCAAGTCCCTTAACCCCAGGTTGCTCCAGGGGGACTTTCCCTGTAATGAAGAAATGCAAGTTGCTCTTGATAAGAGCAACTGCTAAGTGTTGTAAATGTAAAACTTATACTGACAAATGTCATATGCTGTCATGAAATATCAGTACTGCTCTGAATCCTAATAAATCATAAACCAAATCATTGCCATTTTTGAAAGATCTACACATCTACATAATTAAGTGTATGTATAACATTTCTGAATTGTACAAAACTATTTTAAATTAAACTGAAAAAAAAAATGAAATTGAAACACTTCTTAAATATTTGAAACCAAAAAATTGGGACATCGGAGCCTCCTATCACATTGAATGGCCCAGTTTGTCCCTCAACTAATCAGATTTACGAGTTACCCATAAAATAGCTTTAGAGCCAACCGTACGCTCTGTTGATCACCCCCACAGAATGAGAGAAAGCTATTTTCAAGGAGAGTCCTAACTGAAATAGTTTGGTGAAGATGCTTTGCTTCAGTGCTGGTCTTTATATCCGACAACCTAAAGCCGTTCTGACACCACTATGGTTTTCATCTCAGCACAGTTATACACGCTCACGCCTGGCTTTGTTCTAGAAGACACATTAAGCCCTTAATCGCTCCCCCACTCGCCCTAGATGTTTGACAGTACTTCAGGTGCATGATAACACACAGCTTCCCCCAGCAGGAGTCCACCATGCAGAGGCTTAGTGAAAGAGCCACATTCTTTCTTTCTTTCTCTCTCTCTCTCTCTCTCTCTCTCTCTCTCTCTCTCTCTCACACACACACACACACACACACACACACACACACACACATATAAACATACTCTCTTACTCTCTTTTCTACAACACACAGTTTGAGACAATTAAGGTTTAAATTATGCAAAAATACTGAAATAATGATGGTTAAAAATGGTCAGAATAAATTACAACAAAGGTTATTTGTTTAAAATGCTGAAAGAAAACTATTTTCATCCTATTTGTTGTTTTTCAAACGGCAAATGCATTCCTTTCATTCTTCCTTGTTGTGGCCTAGACTCATCACTGCTAATAGCAGAGAATGTAGTGAGAGAGGTAAAGACAGAAGAAAAAGTCTTCATGTTTGTATCCCTATCACATGATCTACAAATCAGTAAAGAAATGACTGAAGCTTGTCTCTCTCACTGTCTCTTTATTTCCCACCAAGCTACTAACTTGAAACCAGAGCACATACAGTGCTTGTGTTTCCTCACTCTATTTCAGTCCCTATTGATCGTTTGTTCAGATATGTTGTTGGTATTCCCATGGGAAAAAATAAGCTTTGCCATGGTCTAGATACCTCAGTAAGACTAAAAGCGAGACCTAGAATGTCATCCTAGCTCATTAAACCTGACAGCTATCAGAAAATTCTTGGAGCAAGTGTATTACAAAATAATACCCTGATGCACACCAATGCCTTTGGGTGCTGACTCCCTCAAAAACTAAAACACCGCCTCCATATATGAAATAGATACAACCTTAGGACTATGATCTCTCAATGGGCATGTCAGAAAATCTCAGCTGGAATACACATGGGACCAGATTTGCCCTTCAGGCTAAACCATGTATGAAATATCTCTACATATCAAATTAATATAAAGGGAAAATTGTTGTTGACAGTGTAATTTATCAGGATTTACCAAGCCCTGTTTTATGACAACGCAGTTGTTGACAAATGTTTAAGTAGCAGTTTAGGTGATGTGAATAATTTCAAGGCAAAAATAAAATGAAAGTGCCCATTTTGACATTGTGAACACACAGCGCAAAACTCTTCTCTTCTCCTCCCAAGTGGAGCAATGGCCAATACCATTTCCAGCACCAGGGTCCAATGTTGGGGACGGTACCTTGCCCATGGGCTCCTCAGTGTAACCTACTGTTCTGAGACTTGAACCCACAACCTTCTGGTCATGGAACCACTAACCACTAGGCCACCACCGCTTTGTTTATAGGTGCTTCAGTAACAAGCCCTTCACTATTCTGAGTAATAGTAACTTTATTTATATTGTAATATATGTTAATAGTACAATAAGGGGTGGTGGTCTGGTGGTAGGATACTCACCTATGGGCCATAAGGTTGCAGGTCCAAATGTTACATACAGTATCAGCACCATGGGGTTGCTGAGCAAGACCCTTAACCCCAAGTTCCTCCAAGGTGACTGTCCCTGTAATTAGGAAATGGAGGTTGTCCTGGATAAGAGTATCTGCTAAATACCATGTAAATGTAAATGTTAAAGTTCTTTTGCATCCATCCACCATAAGTGTTGGTCTTTTTTACCAGGGTAGGAAACTAATTTAAAATGTTTTAAAAAGAGATTAAACAGTAGTTTGACTAGACATACAATTTATGAGCTACAACCTCAAAATCATACATACATACAAACATACAATCGGCATGTGAGAAAAGGATCAGCTTCAGAAGGCTGGCAGACATCTCAGGATGCAACTGTTTACTTTTCACTCTTAGCACCCTTTGTTTGCAAAGCCATCGGCCTTTAACCTTCAGTTTGCTTTCATCATGTCTCGGTTTCAAAAGGCATCAGTCTTGTTTAGATCCCCCATCCCACTGCATTAGTTTGTGAATAGGCCAATGGCCAGATAGGACCCCGCAGGGAGTCATCACATGCAGCCCACACAGTCGTAAACGATGCCAAGGAGGAGGATATGGAATACCCATAACAGCTTATGAAAACAGATAGTGGTGTTAAGGGAGTTCTTTAGCTTGGACTTCTCAAGATCCCATAAGAGTAAAAACCTTCTTAGAACAGTGGCAGCCTTGTGCAGGCTTTGGAGGAGAACGATGCTCCATTTTAGCAGAGTGTGTAGAAACCTAGGCTCAGGGAAGTGTACACTGAGTTGAGTGACAGGACTGGATCTGAGGAAGAGATATTTGGAGTAATCCCTCAGTCCAATTTTTATTCATTGCCACTGCAAGACGAGTGCTAAACTCTTTACAGTGGCTGTGATCCTACTCTGATAGACAGTTTGCCAACCAAAGATACTGGGTGAGTAGAACATGAAATACAAGAAGTGTCATGGCTTATCTCATGGTTTGCTCCTTAATCGAAAGTTTCCTTGCCTGTGTTGCCTATGGCTTCAGTAATTGAAATTGGACCTTTAAAGCGCTGTTTAAAGACCACATCTAGAATAAAATGCTTTAAAACTGAACCAAACCCACAGGCGCACTCTGTACTACATCCAGTAAGAACTAAGAGATTAATCATTTTTATATGGAAATCACAACATCAAAGACTGCAATTTTCAAATCATACAGTTTACAGTCTACATTATCAACAGAATCATCTACAAAAGAAAACGTAACCTAATTACATGAACCGCCTGTAGGTGAATTAGTCCAGTAAGAAGCAACCA
Source organism: Hepsetus odoe (assembly GCA_017165825.1). NCBI lineage: Eukaryota > Metazoa > Chordata > Actinopteri > Characiformes > Hepsetidae > Hepsetus > Hepsetus odoe. Next base: position 12,457,087 of record CM029368.1, read on the forward strand.
AAACCCCCCAGAGCTTTGTATATGAAAATACAACCATGGCTAACTCAGAAAAATCAATATTTTAGGGCTTTTTAGTGAAACAAATCAGGTACAAGATTAAATGGTAACTAAAAGGGACGACTTAAAATTGAGTTTTACTGTTAGTAAATTATGAAATAAAGAAAAAGAAAGAAAAAAGTAAAGAAAGAAAAAAAGAACTATTATAGAGCAATTATAATCTTGATGCTCACGTTTTGAAAATGTAGAAACTAATTAATTCATGATCATTAGATGACAAGGATGTCCCAGTCTGTGAAAAATCTCCTTTCATGACGCACCATAAGTAAGTCATCGATCCTTTAACAAGACACTTAACAGATAAGGATTTTGAGCACAGGTCACTGACATGTGCTTGTGTTGCCAGTAAAACTTCAAAATGTTAAGTTCTATTGGGTACGAAGATGAGTGAAAGTTTGGTTAGGCAAGAATGAGTGTCACCGCAATGTTAGACACAATTATACTCTCAGACCATTAAACTTTAATACTGCTGTGAAGCCTTCAGCTCCAGCATGCACCCTGCATGCGTTTCAACTATTCAAGTGTAAGACAGAAAATTGGCAGCTAGTTGCTAAGTTACCACTGAGCACCTTCTTTCTTGGAAACAGATAATCCAAGAGCCCAAATGAAAGCAGAATGAGAGTGTACATAATCCACACAGGAATTTCTACCATGCTTACTTGGAACAGAAAGGATTTTGCATGGTTGAATGAGACAGAATATGGAGGTGCACTTACTCTGACTGCTCAACCAGCACCAAAAATGAAACTGACAAGATGATGTTATATTTTTAATGATGACTTAATCTCCTTATATCTAGCTGTATTTAAAACCCATGCACTCTTAAATAGCGTGTTTTATATAAGTTATATCAACTAAGAAAAATTGAATTTTGATTAAAAATAAAAGGGTTATGTCTTACCAAACTCCCTGGGTACAGAGATTGAGTAAACACAGCTGTGCCCTGTGGTGTAGTTCCTGGGGAAGTTTGGGGACAGAACAGTTCCTTCTGACCCAGTAGAGCGGCTGCCACAAGGTGCTGCATACACACACACACACACACACACACACAGAAATACATGGGACTAAGGTAAACACAGGGTCACACATACAGTAACACATTGCATGTTATATGCAATTCAATTTTTTAGCTCCATCCATCCATTTTCTGAGCCACTCATAAAGTGGCAGGCAGTGCACTGAAGACAAGTGCTTAGTCCATCACAGGGCAATATATATTATGCACATTATATTAATTTTAATATACACCATGAAAAAGTATGTTCTATTTTCCATTTATTTATGACACCAAATTGATTCTGTTCTTCAAAAAATATATATTATACATCATGAAAACTGTGTATTGTGTTTACTCTTTACTCTTTACTACTCTGGCTTTTGCATTATACAAATCTTTTTGAAGATCAGAAACAATAAAGGTTATTCATGAACAAAAAATAGGGAAAAATAGCAGTAAATTAATTGTTGGTTTTTTACTCAGTACAGTGTTTTCACTGCCAGGCATTTTATTTTAGTGTGATACAATAGAAAAGTTCAAACATGGGCACTGGTGCAAAAATCATTATAAGACATTAAACTTTCCTAATGACTTCACAAGGTTTTCCAGCGTCCGCAGGTTTAGGTCACTATATTTCAAAGGTTCACTACGTGCATTAGGCATGGTCTCTGTTTACAAACCCTCACAGACTAGAAACTTAATGATGTTACACACACCTTGTATCCACATTCATTGATCATTTTATCAGCCCTGCTGACCATATTTGGTGTACTTTGTGGTTTACAATTAGACCATCTGCTTCAATTTTTAGAACTCCTGAAGGACCCCCAAGTGAGCAAGAATTATTTGGGTGGGGAATTGCTCTCAGTTCAGCAATAACATGGTAGTGGCTCTGTGTTTGTGTGTGTGTGTGTGTGTGTGTGTGTAAGTGTGTGTGTGTGTGTGCATGCGGATTACACACAGGAGTGTTGCTAGCGTTTTTAAAAAGCTTTAATGTCACTGTTGGACTCACAATAGTTCAAAAACCCAATATAATCTGCCAACTGAGATAAGAAGAATGACTAACAGAAACTATAGAAACTCTACAGCACATGATAAACCATCATCAGTGACTTAACATTTGCTAAATTGAGCAGCAAGTAACCTTGTGTCTAATAAAGTGTAAATTATTGAATTAAAAATGATGTTGCTGTGGGTGGTCCTCACCATTGATGAATGGGTTACAGGGGCTATAAATGATCAAGAGAAATAGACAACAGTCTGCAAATGAAAGCTACAAAGTGCAACTATCTATATAAAGTATACTATAAGGTAGTTGCACCTAAAAAAGTGGCTTTGGCTGGATTATACATTGCAAGGTCAAACCAAAAACTGATGCCCTCACTGAAGATTAAATAAAATATTTTGGCTCTGGTTAAAACACTGGGACAGATCACTTGTCCTATTAAACCTGTTATAAATAAAGGGTGTATGGCTATGGCATGTAGATTAGACTAAGTGTGGCCATTAAACATGCTTCCTGTTAATTCATTGTATTCAGTGTCATGACTGGCCCTCGCTACTGAAAACAGTGGAATTCCTGAGCTCTAAAAGTTGTCAGACAGAGCAACAGTAGCCTAGGGGGCTGATGTGCATGTGATCATTTATTGTTTGCTTTTGATGTATGCTTTTTTTGTAATGCTGTGGCATGGCACTGCTGTAGTGCCCCTCAGAATGCATGATTTCACCCAGGTCAGACATGTGCAAGCTATATTTCACTCAAATAATCAACCAATTTAAATATGCTCCTTACTCATTTGGTTGTGTTACTGGGCTTGTGATTTTGAAAATTGTGACCAAACCTTTTGCATTATGCATAACTTTAAAAATGTAATAACAGACTCCAAACAACTCCACTTATTTACTTTGTGTTTACCTTGACAGCTGGGCAGCACCCTGTTCCAGCCAGGCCTGCCATCGTCTCCCATTATGCAGGTTAGGGTAGAGTAGCCCTGGAGCACATAGCCTGCTTCGCAGTAAAACGTTACTGTGGAGCCCAACTTATAGTCACTGCCCAATCGTGTCCCATTCATTACATTGCCTGGGTCAAAGCATGACTCCCTCAGCTTGGCTTCATGGGAACCAAAACAGGAAAAAGAGGTGAGAATGACATTCAGAGGAGATCATAATATTAGTCAAAAAAATATCAGTGTTGCTTACTCTTACAACCAAAACTTTCTACCCTTATTCATCCAGAAGCTCAGCTGTTGACATTTTAAAAAGACAGAAATGGAGAATTTGAATTCTCCAACATTATAGAAATCCTCCAGCATTTTCATATCTAATCCTTATCTCCGATATGCATCTGCAGCATATGGCTGATTTCCATGGAGAATAACTTTCCCCTCCTTTTTCTATTTAATATAAGAACAGTTGAACCTGCTGACTTAAAACACATAAAAAAGAAGCCTTCCTGAGGTGCTGGAACACCTTTCCATTGGCTTCTATTTTTTAAATGAATTTTGAGTCAAAGAGATTTCGCCTCTTATCTAAATACCAGGAAATTGCTGTCTGTGGTAATCAGCAACATATTTCAAAAGGGGTAGATAGAAATAAAGATGAAAAATGTTTGCCCATTCCTCTCAATATAGTTCTCAACTATATAAATTTACTATACAGATGTAACAAAACATTTTGTCTCAGATTTTTTCCAAACCTGTCCAAAATGTGCCTTACGAAAGACTTTCATCTTAGTAAAGGAACTGTCATTGGCATGAGTAAATGTCCACCACCTTTCAGTGGCGTACCTTTGTACTCAAGGTGAAATCCGGTGTAGCTGACAGAGCCGTCACTGCGGAAAGCCAGGTGCATGGTGTTGGAGCTGCTCTCGATTCGCTCAGGAAGTTTGCTGTCCTGGAAGCTGCCGATCAGGGGGCTGTTGCTGTCTGGTCCATCGTAGATGTACAAGAAGTCATAGTTGGGCTCGATGCTGAAGCTGAGGAGAGGGGAGAAGAAGAGACGGGAAAAGATCAAAGAGGAGTCTCCAATATCCACTCAAAGCGATCAAAGGATGGCGTGAGGTTTCTTGGCCCAAGAAAGCAGTGTAAGTCCTGAAATGGCCTTATAGAGCAGGTGTACAAGAGTGAAGAGAGATAGGTGGTCAAAAAATACAGACATCTGTAAGTCATCCCAGAAAAGCACATTGATTTTTTTTCTTTTTTGCTATTTCATGGGGCATACATAAACTTGCTTTGAAGGTTTTTAATATGGTGGTCACAGTAGTTTGGCATGGTTCTCTCAGATCTGTTCCCTCTCTGGCTGTGTAATACGTACATTAAACCCCAATCTCTTTTCAGCGCCTTTAGGTGTGGGCTGCAGAATCTAACACAGAATTTATAAGCACCCCGGAGTGAGCAGCAAGAGGTGCATTCCCACACATCTTTGCTGAGGTAAAGGAAAAGAAGAAAAACTCCACCACAATAGGTGCTATCTAAAGCTTTGCCATGCTCTTGGGTCTCCGAGACAGAGATAAACATTCGCACCTTTTCATCTTCAATAAGGTGTGACGGTAAGGTCTCCCCCATCAGCGGAGTCATTTGCATGAGATGGATTGTGACTGCATCAGATTTACTTTCCTTTTCTCCCCATTATGCTGTAAGAGAATGCTAAGTGTGCTCGACACACTCCACTGCCTTAGAATCTATCGCTCAGGGCTCACTGGGAGATAATAGAAATCCAAACATGGGAATTCGAGCAAAATTCTTTACACTACATTAAAAAAGTAATTAATTTTTGATAACCAGATGTGGAGGAAGTTTTTCCCCAACACTGCTTTGCCTCTGGAGCTGTCAATCACCACACAATTAGCTTTGTGGTAATTGGATTGGGCACCAGCACTGATAATGTTAATGCTAAATAGAGACGATAGAGAGATAGCAGGTTTGTAGCGTTATAATGACTGGGGTCATTTTTATTTAGTTTTGTTCATTTTCTGTTTTCACCAGAGACATATTTCATATTGTGGTCTTATTTTAAAGGAGAATGATGTCAGTAATGGACTGTGTAATGAAAGTGCCTGAGACGGAACTGATTGAGAATCATTCATTAGAAACCTGTTTGAAATGCTGCCTTACTGGCTAAACTCCAATGTCTTTTTTTTTTTACTCCCAAAGGCGCAAAAATTAAAATATGAACAAGGCTAGCTAGCGTTCAGTGCCAAACCTGGACAATGATGCCACCTTTTGAGCCTTAATGTGTGGCTTGAAGCTCCCGTATAACTCTTATTATCAACCAGTAACAATTAACATTTAAGCCTTAAGGGGATAAGAAATTTAAATTAATTTTATCACATACATGCTCATGGAGGTACTTTCTCAAGTGTATTTTTTCCAAACTTTAGTTATAGGAAACATAACATATGTTCTTACAGACAGACAGACAGCTAGAGAATGGAGTGATGGACAGATGGATGGATCAATGGACTGAAGGATCAATGGATGAACGACTTGACAGACTGACTATATGGATCACTGACCAAAAAAAAACCCTTAGTGAAAGAATAATTTCAACTTGACAGTGCAACTAATGTCACCATCTGCATCATCTGAATATAGAACACTGGGACTGTTGATAACCAATTTTGTGGTGACACTTTGGCCCTCAGGAACTTTAACAAATTTCAGAAAATATTTCCAAAGTAATAAATTTAGCCTCGCAGACCAAACTCTGAAACTGGATGGAGAAGTTCTTGAGTTAGCTAGCCTTGCTGAGAAAGGTTGTAGCATCTACCACAAATCTTGTGGTCCAACAGGGGTAATCCTAACCTCAACTCTGCTACAAAAGAGGAATCCTGAAGCGCTGCAGGGCTCACTATACAGAAGTTAAATGAAATATGGACACAATTAGCAACACTATTTGACTGTGAAGCACACGTATCAACTCTCCTTTTTTATTAATTAGTCACATCACTCAGTGCTAGGACTCTAAGCTACACCTTAAAGTGAGACTGAGGCGAGGAAAAGAAAAAAAATGTTCATTACCAGCAAAATGAGCAAAGAGTTCCAGCTGGGCTCATTATCAGCCTCGGACATGAAATGCATTTTAAATCAGACAGTGATAGCCCTCGCTGTTACATAATTACTCTACACATCTATGGCTGATGGGAAAAGAGAAACTGTTGCTCCTCATATCAACGCTTCACTCTGTCATTTCATCAACAAAATTACCAAATGAACTACCCTTGAATTGGATGTCTTGCATTTGTGACAATGAAAGTAAATTTTTTAAAGGCCATATCTAAACGAACTTTTTTATTAAAAGGCTTTTTTCAATTATACTGTTTCTATGATGCCGCGGGTTTCTTCACTCTGTGCTTCATCTCCTTGTACTCCTGTCTACTTTCTTCATCTCTGACCATGCCATTCCTTCTTCGCTAGCCTCTTCTTCTGTATACACTCCTGAATGTCTGGGTTCCACCACCAGTTTTGCTTATCTGCATTCCTTTCCTTGACACCATACCTACCCATCACATCCTCATCACCTCTGTCTCCTTCACCAACATATCCATTAAATTCTTCTTTATCTTCCATCTCACAAGAAACTTGTGGCGCATAAGCACTAACAACATTCATTATCACACCTTCAATTTCCAGCTTCAAAGCCTTCCCCATTTCTATTTCCATCTGCACCATGGTAAAACAATTTAAACCCACCTCCATACACCAGGCCTTACTACTCTTCCATCTAGTCTCTTGCACAAACAAAATATCAGCCTTCCTTCTTTCCATATCAGCTAACTCTCTCACTTTACAACTCAGTATCCTGAGCTTTGAACTGGCAAAAAGAATTACACTGGCTTGTGCATCCCTAGTGGCTGGGTTAGAAAGTACACAAAAAGTATGAAACTTAAAACCATATAGCATTTCCCAAATGCTTATTGTCCATTATAGTGAGTACTTCATAATGAACAGACTCTTCTCATTACTGTTTACATTTACACACTCTAGTTATTTTTATCTTCCATTACAAAGTTCTATTCGATTCTATAAAAAAAACTATATGAGGTGTTTGAACTACAGTGATAGAAAAGAACATCAATAACAGACTGAGCATTTACCTAATGAACGCCAGTGAAAGGACATAGTCGGAGTTGACAGATATGAGCCAATCGCAGTCCTTGCTGTGAGGGTACGGGTGAGGGTAGTTGGGTGAGAGGATGAAGCCAGAGGAGCCGGTCAGATTCCCACCACATGGAGCTGTGAAAACACAGAGGATTCATATCAAGAGCATATGGGCGTGTATAGCACACTAACGGCCTCGCTCATTAAAACACAAAGCCAGACCAGCTGTGCACCCTGGGAGCCCAGCGCAGAAGAAGTGGTGTGGAAGTGTGCAAAGCCGTGGAAATCAAATCTGCCCTACAATACTGAACCTGTACAGTCCTCATAACCCTGCTGATGAGCAAGAGAGGGAGAGAAATGGGGGGTTGTGGCAGGGAGAGAGAATCAGAGAATGATATACAGAGAGAGGATAATTAGCTGCGAGCACATGAAAGGAAGCAGCAAAATGTGGCTTCTCCACATTTTTCTACTTGCTACTGAAGTATCTTTGAAAATAGGAAGGCAATCCAAATCTTGTAATTTGATATTCATTAATTTTAGCACACTTCCACATCGTGAGGATGACAGCGGTTGCCTGAATGACTCTTCGGCTCAAGTGCTGCTTGGCTTCCACAACTCTTGAGAATCTTTTGACAAAAATGCAAATTAGCACACTGGAGGATCCCCGTGCAGGGTAGACACTTGAAACTAAATGTAATTTTCAGCTGAACATATTCATAGTCACACTTAGCAATCCTTGTATACATAGCAATGGCTAAGTATGATGTGAAACACTAGGCTCAGAAGACCACAGTAAAAGCTGAAAGTTGTACTTTCCTGAAAATGCTTATAGTACAAAAACACATTGTGAGAGTGAATGGATGCAGGTATAATGCAGGTATAAACCCTCTTAAAAATAAACGTCGCAAGGAGGGTTCTTTGGAGCAACGTTTTAAAGGAAGCCATTTACTTTGGCTGAAGAACTTTTTGATGGATGGTCATCCAGGGAGGGGAAAAATATTTTTAAAAAGTGGCAAATTTATAGGTACTTAAATGTCTTAGGTGGTATTTCAGTTAAACAAACGCCTTTGCACTGAAGTTAGTTTTGTGCAACAGGAAGCTTTGTTTTCATTATTGTGATGAAATTATTTGTACTATGTTTTTGTGACTCGTGAGTATACTAAATGTCATCAGTACTCAAAGGATAATGATCAATTGCGAGGAAAAAACCCCAGAAATTGGGATATTGTGGGTACTGATAATGTTTTATATTGCCCACCATCATAAATGATGAGTGTTGTTGAATTGTATTTAATGATGATTGATGTACAACAAATAGACAGAAAAAAACAACCTGTGTGTAAGTGATTGACTCTTATTTAGTTTAGTCTTATTTAGTAAGTGTAAGCATCAAGGACTCAATGGCTATACATAATTTTATGTATGAGTCTTTAAGGACCCCTTTTTATATTAATGTGAAAGTGCAGTGTTCTTTCAAGTTTAAATAATCTTCCCAACAGTTCTACACCTTTTTAAAGGATTTTCCTATAACTGTACATCCTAGCCATGAAACATTTAGAAATAAAACTTGATTTTAAAGAGGGTATACATACAATGCCCTTTTTCTTAGATTAACCCCTCTGCTCCTCCATGTAAAATTTTAAAACAAACAATTCAGGCATGATTAAAGATCATTCCAAGCTTTAAACTTATGTTATCTGCATAATTTCAGTTTCACTATGGAGAATATACATAGTATACACAGTCGCCCTCATTTCAGGGCACTGCAATTAGTAATGACAGGTATATCAAATAATTTCCCTACATTGATTGCTTGAAGTTTGCGATTCAGAGACATCACCAGGTGCTGAGTATCTTCTCTGGTGATGCTCTGCCAAGTCTCCCATTATGGAGGGCACTGTAACTTTTATAACTGCAATAATCATTCACCTATGCAGACTGGTGGGCTGGGCTGCCAGTAGTAACGGTTTTCCACCTGAATACAGGTAATCCTCATTTCACCCTGGAGCTCATAACCTGGGTCACACTGAAAGGTCACAGTGTCACCAGGCTCTCTTCCATCTCCATTGCGACTGCCATTCATGGGCACTCCTGGATCCCTGCAAGCGGTGGCCACTGAGCCTGCCAATCACAAACACAGCCAATTAATACAGCATTGGTTCAGTTTTTAAGATTGGCCAATATGAGCTGTCAGTCAAAAAAGGCCTACAGATACCACAAGAAATAAACTCGATCGTCAAACTCGTCAATTAGGGCATGAAAACACTCCAATCTTTTTTGACCTTTTAAGAGGATGAAACCTACTAATAATGCATTACGTTCGAGGAATTAAGCAAAAGCCAATACCACTATTTTATTAGCCTGTCTGTCAAAAGTAAATACATGAGAGCTATAGCGCTATTGAGCTGTGAAGTAATAGGACTCACTGGAGAACTCAATGGCAAAGCCAGACTTGCTGATGTAGAAGTCAGTCTCAAACTGGATGGTCACCAGATTGAGGGTGCTGTGGATGCCCTCTGGCAGTAGAGAACCACTCACTTCCCTCAGAGACATCTCATTTTCAGGAGGGCCATCCCACACTTTCAGGATGTCATGGGACGCCTCCGTATCAAAGGCCAAAAACTGCAAACTGTTTCCAGCATAGTTATTAGACAAGGAATGCATTTATATGATATGCAAACACAATACAGCTTGGTTCCTAGTTACATTTTGACATTGTTCTAAGAAAACATTTATTAATGTAAGAATTTATTTATATCTAGCTATTCACTCCAAAATGTTTGTATAATGTAAAGGGCACCTAGTGTTTCAAATACTACAAATAATCTAACAAAGAGAAAAAAGAAACACTCATTGTGTTCTGCATCTTCAAAGCTTGTGAAAAGTGTACCAGTAACGGCAGAAATTGGCCTGAAATGCTAGTGTTTATTATAAAAGTTAGAACAACAAGACATCTTACCAAAACTTTCTCTACCTTGTACTATTTTATGCTTCAAACCTGAGTGGAATTCACAACCTCTACAGAATATAAAAACAAGTTCAGAATTCTGCCCATTGCCCAGACAAAACAGACAGAAGTACCTTCATATGCTTTCACCAACATTGAGCCCCAGGGTGTAATAATTGCATGATACTATTACATCGGCTGTCTGTGCTGTGGCTCTTCATAATAATTCCACAAAATGGTCTGAATGAGACATCAGTGGGCAGATGAAAAAGTAATGAATGAATATCTGATTTCAGAAAAGCTTTTGCTGCCATGAGAGTTCTCAGAAGGACAAATTATCCTGTCTTCAAGGTTGCGTTGCTTTTTGGCTTCTTGCAGATGTAACAATTCGATATATGAATGGCATTTTAGGCCTCATAATAGTGTGGTCCTGTCAGGCATCAAAGATGCCTCATGAATGAAAAACAGAGATTTGTGAGTTCAACATTAACTCCCATGATGGCTCCTTATTCCAATATAGATGAGATATTGACACTCATCTTTACCCTGTAAGTGTCGCATAAATAGTTAAACAGCCCCTGTCTCCAATTGTGGTCATATATATATATATGGTTTTGAGACTACTGGGGTTGGTGAAGTATTGATATTGGAGGTGTGGTGGAGCATGTCTCTACATCATGTGTACAGGAATGCTGATCAGCACCTGACGATGTTGCCTGAGTCCACCTCAATGACCCAAGTGCAGCGCAGGTTGTTGTCATAAGGAAAGGGGTAACCAGGGGAAAGAATACGCCCAGAAGACTCCCCTTTAAAACGGCCCCCGCATTCAGCTATAGTAGGAAAAACAGAAATTGATAAGCAAAGATGGAAACAGAACCAGAGAAAGAAAGGGAGAGAGAGTATTCAGAAGAAGAAAGCAAGAAGGAAATAAACGACAGCGAGATAAGAGATCAAACACGTCTGGGATTTTTATTTATTTATTTATTTATTTATTTTTAAGTCTCACAGTCACACAAACATCACGCCTCCTGAAGCTGTGCTCAACTCCACTGAAATAATTAGGGGTGGCTAGAAAACAAATAACACAATTGGAACGGCAGAATTCAAGGCAGGGTGAATCATCTGCCTTAATCAATACAGCCTCATGAGAGTATGTGCAGACTTCAGTCAGAACCAGAGGTACACACCCTCTCTCTACCTCTTTCTCTCTCTCTCCTTCTCTCTCCTCTGTCTGCACACAACATTGGGCCACTCATGCCACTTCCACGTGGTACATTTGTTTGCTCCAAGTATCAGCATCAATCAGCACACAACCTGCAGGCTCATCTTTTTGTCTGCTGATAGAACCCAGAGATACAACAACTTTCCTTACCCAAGCAATACTGTTCAGCTTTAGTAATTTAACACTCCAAAGACACTGTTATATTAGTATTCAACTATTTAAATATAAGCATATGATTGCATAAAGACATAATAGTTACATAATTAATTTATAATAAGCAAGTTTTATTCTGTTCTTTAAAAAGTGACAGTTCTTAAGCTGTTTTTGGCTTGGGTAACTTTTATTGCTATCAGACTTTGTCCTAAAACTTTTTGAAAAAAGTTCCTTTAACCATTCAGCAAAATGTTCATTAGGAAACTCTACTATGGCAAAGAACCCCTTTTCATTCCCTTTTGAAGCTTAATTTTAAGAACTATTTCCCAAGAGTTTTAGTGTCTTGAAGTGACAAATAACATAGTGATTCTTCGTCAAATTAAAATCCCAATAAAATACCTCCTGCTATAATTATTAAAACAAACATGGCATCAGTTGAAAGCTTAGAATCTGGATTTCTGACAGAATATCTCTTGTTTCAGTGAGCTGTGTGGAAGAAAAAAATTATGCAAAATAAGTGGTTTCATAAGGAACTTTGATGGATGCCTCTTTCTCTCCTGCTCCACCTTTAATTACCCCTACTTGCACACTGTTTCTATCTCTCCTTCTCTCTATATATATTTATCACAGTGCATGGTTTCTGGATAGAAGCCTTTTCAGTAGGTGGGTGTCGTTTGTTAATGGAGCCCACATCAGCATTTTCTTTCAATAAGCCTCATTTGCATAAGCCATCTACATGACAAACAATGGACGCACAGTTCAATGAAGCCTGAATAACGGGGTTTAGATCGCGACTTGATTAATCTGAACATTAGAGTGGTTTTTAGACACCCGAGCTGGAGCAGCCTCCCTCTAAACCAACACCCGGCCATGCTCATCGTTCATCACGGCAGCTGCTCAATCACACGTCAGTGGCTGTTCACGAGCACTCAATCACCCCTGATTGGCCACTCAGAGGCGTTGAAAATCTTAGCAATGGGCTGGAGAGCTGATGGAGATTTTGCTTTGCGGCTCAGACAATCCTGTGTTTTCCCAACTCAATTATCACAGTGTGACAGGATGAGCTGTGTTAGGGCAGAGAGGCTGCCTGGATGTGTGACCGCTGATCTAGTATGATCTAACTCCTTAACCCACTTCATTCCATTTGAATAATGACCTGCTGCACATTTTTTCTTTCATTTTATCATTCAGTCTCCACCTTTTTTATTGCAGATAAAATATTTAATCTCTTTTTTTCATCCACATCTATTGATGTTAAACACTCTTTTCTGACCTGCTGCCCATTTCTCTCTTTCATATTTTTTTGAAAAAAAGAGTGTTTTACATCAGTGGATGTGGATGAAAAAAAGATTAAATATTTTATCTGCAATAAAAAAGGTGGAGACTGAATGATAAGTCCTTCTACCTCTTTGCAAAAGGTCACACCAAATGACCTGCATTTTTCTAAGTCTCAGGAAAAATGTAGGCTGCAGATTATTGAGCATCTATTTTTAATGCTGATAGATAAGTTTCAAAATATCAGTTTGAAAACTTTAAGGTTGTTCCAATGCATCCCTGGTTTTCAATTGTAGAAAAGTTATATTTTATTTATATTTTATTTACATGTTGAAACAAACATAACCCATAGTTCAGTCCTATTTTTTTTAAAGTACACATTGTGGGCCAGACAGAAAAGTCTGTGTGCTGTCATGAGTTACATCTATAAATGGCCTAGGGACAGGATTTGGATGAGAGCATTGTGGCTAATCGTTCCTCATTAAAACCAAATCTAACACTGAGCAAATCTGATCCAGGGTCAGTGGGCATACCAATATCTGCCTCTTCTGAGGCCAATTCCTTCTAATTACCATCCATCAGGAAAATGAAGGAAGTAATAGCTGCACACAGCCCTGTCTCAACCCCCGTGTGCCTAGCGCAGTGAGGATTCGGCTCCATAGCTCACTTGGGGCCTCCATATTAGCTTCAGGGCTGCATTCAGTGAGAATACGAAACGTACAACATGGAGCAAGGTATTCAACCCCTATGTCAGGGTGAGACCACCGCTCCATACATGCAGGCCATTTATATTCACCTAAGTAATGCAAGTACTGCACCTAAAGTTATTGAATCACTATATTTAATTCCAATATCAATATTTATCAATATATATCAGCTACTTATATATTATGTACCCTAAAATATATGCAGTAAATATAACCATGTCAAGTTTAAAGCCTGATGGTTTTGCAGAATCTTACCTATGCAGGATGGCAAAGGGTTGTCCCAGGCACGTCTCTCTCCCGTCATACATTTGAGTACACTGCTGCCATGCAGGGTGTAGCCAGGGTTGCACTTGTAGGTGATGGTGCTGCCAGAGAAGTGACCCTGGTCGTTCACCTTAAAACCAAACTGAGGCACGCCAGGATCCTCACAGTGAGATAACTCAAAACCTAAAGAGATAACACAGATGTTCAAACAGCTAAAATCACACAACTTGATATGTTATTGTGCTTTAGAACTAATAATTTTTACCTCATCTACACCATAAGCGTCATAATTTTGTCAGTACACCAAAATTGAAGTGAAATCTAGAAGGATTCAGTTAGACAAGGAGGATAAGCTATGCAGATCAGTTACACTCAATGTGTGAATCTACAAAAATATTTTGCACTCTGCCTCTTCTGGCCCATTTTTATAATGATTACTGAAATTTGTTGCCATGTTCTATTATGCTGTATGACGTCAGAGCGGAAAAAGTCTGTCATTAGGACAATCATTAAGGACGAGTATTTGGGTTAGGAGCTCACTGTGTTGCACAGGCAGGGACGATCTCTTGCTAAGCAGGCAGAACAATTAAGATTAAGTGCTCAGTTAATGGAACTGCATCCAGAACAGCGCAGGCCCACTTGCTGTGTAACACTTCCTATTAACTTCCATAATCATTACTCTTGTTGCGCTCTCGTTGTGTCACTGCAGTGCAAATGGCAAGAAAATCAGCCCAAACACATCATTTCTTTTTGATAAACCCAATAAACATTCTTAAACAAGTTTTATTTACTGCTTCTTCTGAGGTTTCCATAAATGAACTAAACCCAGGGGCCTTAATTAATGCTTTGGTCAAATAACTGCACACATAGAGCCCTTGAAACCACCTCACACTTGGATCTGGACATTCAATACCTATTATGGCACATGCAGTATCTGGCCATCCATGACAGCCTTCTGTTTCAAGCAGTCTAAACCACTGCTTCCTGCCACCTACCCTTGATTACAAGTTGATTACAGGTCATTGTCTCATGACACTTTCCCAGGTAGCACAAGACTCGACTACATAAAAGAAGCCTTTTTAATCCATTTCATTCAATCTCTTGTCCTCATTTGGTGGCTAAATTACAGCTTCTGGGTGAGCTATGGTGGCCTCACCTTCTCGCAGCTTTCTCTGACCTTTATTATGCACTCAAATGGCTAATCCTGCAGGTGGAATGGAATCGCAGACAGGCAGGGATTTAGTCGATTTTAAATGAGATAGCTCACCAGCAGGTTAATGCCTTTTCCTCCACTGGAACTAAAACTCTGTCGAATCCCACATGGTGGACACAATAGTATTAAACCCGGCCGAACGCCAATCAGATGCTTGCTCAAATGCCTTTGTGCAGACGAAGGCAAGGTCAGTGAAAAGAGCAGCCTGTTCTTCCAGTCCATTCATTCATAATCCCTCAGAGCTGGCTAAAGCTTCATGAGTTTCAAGTGTCTCCTTAATTTCTTTTACTGCGTGGAGTTTTGTATGAACTGTATGCTGTTCTTGAAAGAAGGGTAAACTGTTATTAATAATTGGATTATTGCTTCTATATATAATCCCTGGTCCAAGCCATTTTTAAGGCATGTTTGAGACATTTTTATGTGAAATTCAAGAATTTAAAATAATTTGTTTGTTATTTTAAACAGTTTTACAGCAGGATGAAAATGCGATGGCATAAACAGCAGTATTTGGACAAAACCAAAAACACATCATTTCCTCATCATAACACTATAGCACCCCACATTATAAATGTACTGTTCAAAGGCTACACTATAAAAATGGTTTGTCAAAAAGAAAAAACAAATACTTTATACAGTGACAAGAAAATCAATTGGTTTATTTTGAACTCAAAAAATTATTTTAAAGTAAAGAATGCAACACAAAATTAAGTTTTCATTATGAAACAACTTTTATAGTTCAAACCTAAAAAATACTTAAAATAAAGTTTTTGGGATCTTGGAAGGCTGAAGCCTATCCCAGTGCTAACTGAGCAAAAGGCTGAGAACCCCCCCCTGACCCAACACCCCAGAATCCATCGCAGGGCAGACACTCTCTCACAGAAAGAACCAGGCCATCCTGGCAAGAAATCGAATCCGAACCATCTTATTGTGAAGTGACTGCACTAACCACAGCACCAGTGTACAGGCTATAATTCTCAATAAGTTGCTTAAGATCACATTAAGCGAGAAGGTCAAAGGATACATTATTATAGCAATTTTGTAATAAAGTTACAATGCCACAATATTAAAAGTCAAGGTAAAAGAATTTTATGATTTACTTGCCCAGGTAAATAAGAAAAAAAAAACAACAGGAAAGAAGGGTGCATGTTTGGAGGAACAAAGGAGCACAGCTGGTGTGAATTAAAACAAAATCTGGAGGCACTTCTGTTCTGTCAGTTGAACAACAAAGAAACCCAACCAAGGCAAGGTGAGGCTTTGGTCATGGAAATTTTAGTATGGTTGTGCTAAGGGTTGGATGTGGAGTAGACTTACTGGAGTAGACCAATTTGAAGCCTTCTCCAGTAGCTTCAGCATCAGAGAAGAACTCCAGCCACAGATGGTTGGATGTGCTGATAAGGGTCAAGCCCAGCATGGCTGAACCAGTAAAGGCTCCTAGCACGTGGGCAGTGTTGTCTTTACCATCATAAATCTGTATATAGAATAACACACAGCATAAATCAAACTGCAGTAGCAAAACAAAATGAATACAGGAAAAGCTAAAATCAAATAGAATGTGAAGTCTTCTTTAGAAAAAAACAAGGATGTTTACTTGAAAGTAGTATTAACTATAAAAATTAGTGGAAGTAAAGATCTAAAGAATAAGGAAGTGTCTCAACTTTCAGAAGAAATGAAAGATTATGACTGTGTTCCCCTAATCATGATGTACGTTCTGCAACTTTGACAAATACGTTTATTTTGAGGAATTCAGTTTGACCATCTTTACTGCACAGATATAGAATGAGAATGGTCTAAACCGTAAGTGTCCCTTGAGGTTGTCTCAACCATCCAGTGGCAATTTCAGAGGAACAAACAATAAAAATGTAATGTAAATTTGGGGAATACAAACACAAACACAAGCACATTACGTATGCTAATTGTACAACTGTGGTGAATCCTCGCATAAATGGTTTTCCTAGCCAAGAACTGTGCAGAGAAAATTGGAATTACCTTCAAGATATCCCCTTGGGCTAGATGGAAGGTTCGAGCAGATATGTTAATCCCTTTCCCAGCCTGCACCTGGATGCTGTAGATGCACTCATGGTTGTTGTCGTAGTTCATGGGATAATTTGGTGACAACAGAATCCCCTCATTGTTGAAGACGGACGAGCCGCACTCAGCTAGAGATGGGGAGAAAAAACAAGGAACATTGGGGTGGAAACGCAATATGGCAGTGATCAAAATGCCAGCTACCATCATTATATTAAGATATTCTATTATGCTACCATTTCATATGTCAGATTTCATCCTATAATGCTTCTAGCAAGCTCAGAAGTACACCACATGGACATTTGCCCATAGTAAATGCTTGTTATAAGACTTAGACAATCCTGCCATTTTCAGGAAGATTGGTGTGGACAAGGCAAAATGTGCAGAGATGGTGCATCTAAAAAGCCTCAACAACTGAGTAAAGTTGCGGAGGTAGTTAGAAATTCCACAACATCCATTGCGACACGGGTCTGACGGTGAACAATAACAGTCAAAGATAGAGTTAATGGAACAACAGACAGTAAAAACAGATGTATTAATACCCATCATGCACCGTGGCAGGGAGGGACATAAAGAAGCACAGCCAAGCTGATTTATTTAATGCCCCAGCACCGTATCCCTCTACACTGTGCCATGTTATGACGATATTACTAGTGTCATATTTTGAATAAATCACTGCTGTTACTGCCTCCATTTAGTAAATTACCTATACACTCTCCCCTCCAAGACCCAGCCTAAGACATGATGTGAATTTGAACTGAGCTCCACTCTCTCGCTTCCCTTGTTGCCCTGCTGCTCACTTCATTAGAAAAAAGGGGCTCTTGTTTAGAGTATTGTGTATGACCCCATGGAGTTTCTGCTCCAACCAGCCTGCTGAATGAAATTTGAATAACTTTAAGACTATCCCTTAAGATATAGTGTTGTGTGAACACAATGGTTTGTTTGCTTTCCTTTTTGGTTAGGACACTTCAAGAAAAAAGAGCATAGGGTTGTGGTGAATAGGCAGGGGAGTGAGGCTGGAGTAGAAGGAAGTTAAGCACTCTGGTTTATAGCTGGTCCCCATTCATGCCATGTCAAATGTAATCTTAGTCTAGCGTTTCTTTTTTATAGGTCCCCATGATGTTCATCAGTCTGAGATTATTCACATCAAGCCTAACAGGCACTTTAAACTCAACCCTCAATTTGGAGTTGCAATTCTTTTATGAATATTAACAATTAAAGTCTAATTGGGTTTTTTAATTCTCTCTTCACCTTTATTAATGTATTTTGAATTGAAGTCCATTAGCAATTTCTTTTTATTTTACTGTGATGTATGTGGAAACTGTTTTTAAGTTAATAGTAACATTCTTATTTCTATTTTTTTGGGCAACCAAACAAATGCCAAAGAAACATCTCACAGTTCACATTTGCCATTTATTATTCTCCTGATGAAACAAATCAATAAAAAAGTATTTGGGGGGAGCTGGAGACATGTTTTTATATTGTTCATTGTGTGAAATATATTCAGTGCACTCTTTTTTGCACACACGGTTGCTTACATTTTATGTGGCCTGCAGTCTTTTTTTTGCAAGACACACCAGCAGCTGCAGTGGCCTAGTGGTTAGGGAATTGGCCCCAGGATCAGTAGATCATGGGTTTGAATCCAGAGGTTGTGGGGTTTGAATCCCAAACCAGTAGGTTGCCCTGAGGTACCCTTGAGCAGGTACTGTCCCCATCACTGCTCACTGGGCACTTTAAATAGCTGCCCCCTGCTGCACAGTGTGTATGGTTTAAATGCAGAGGATGCATTTCACTGGAGTTCTGTGCACTCACAATGACAACTTTTCCGCTTTCAGTTTCACCAGATGCCATTAACTGATCAAATTGCAGTGGTCAGTACTGCAATGTATTGATATATTATGAAAACATGGCAGCTTTTTAAGGTAAGCTTTGTTTGTCCAGCATCATTTTTGCTGGTTAATAGTTGTAGTTTTTGCCTGTAGATATATTATTATATATAATATTTGAATGTACACATTCTTCTCAGTGCAGCACTTGAGATTTACAGTATTTTTTATTGTCTTGTTATATTAGCAAAAATTGAACAAGCAAGTTTCAGTTAGTCAGGAAGCTAAGGTCCACTTGTCACATTTTTGCGATGATCTGTACCAAACTCACTATGTCAGTACTATAATTCACCAGATTATATGACAATACTATAATTGCTATAATTCAGTTTATAAATAAATGAACTTAAATAATCATATTTGCTTACTTTAGTGCTCTGCAATATGCTGAATTAAAATCCCAGACTGAACATATAAAATTTAACCTGATAGTGAATGGCGGAGCTAAACTACTTTAGACTGAAACATCTTTTTTTTTTTTTTTGAAAAATCATGAATTTTACACTGAATTCAAAACATGGAATTTTTGCACCTTATTCCATATTCCATATTTGGCCTCTATGAACAGTGATGGACTATCAGGAGTGAAGGTTTGAAACTTTAACAATATGTTCCACATTAAAATTTTAGTTTATAAGAAAGGAAAAAAAATTTGTTTTTTCATGATATGGGCCCTCTGGCTATCCTGCTGATATATATGTGGCTGCACAGTGTGTGTAAGAAGAATGGATGTGAGCAGTGGGCATGTAACTGAGAAGGGCTGAGTGGCCCAGCACTGAGCTGGTGGGAGCTGGAGAGAGCATGATACCTGTGCTAACCTCTTGGCCATTAGAGGAATCTGTCAAGCATGGCTGAAAAGCTCAGGCAAGAGAAAGCCTGTCTCAGCAAGAGAAAGAGAGAGAGATGAGGTCTGCCTCTGCCATGAGTCTCCAAGGTGCCATCATTATGGGCTTTAATCTCTGGTGTCTGCCATATTTGCAGCCTAATGTTTGTGAATAAATGAACCTGGCAAGGTCCCCAAAATGAACTATTGAACTGCTCTGGTTTTGGTTTTGTTTTCATTGATGCATGCAATGACATTTCACATTATTGTGGTTTCTTTACAATGCACAACACAATATGTGATAAATAATTTGTTCATATTCAATTCTAGCCAGGATTATTTGCATGCCTGCTTAGAGCTGATACAGAAAAAGAATGGAATATTAAATAAAATGAACTGATACAGACCTTTAGTCATAGGTTAAGGCTTTAAAAGCCTTTTTTGAGTTGTAATTTTCACGGGGGGTTATTAATGTCTATTATAAACTAGAAGAAATGGCTCCTCTGTGCTGTATAGAGGGGCCTTCTCTTTTTTATGTGAACAGATTTCATTAATCCAGTCACTTGGTCGCATGAAAGAACATTCTGATGAGGACGGGTCCAGCCAAGGACAAACAGGCTTACATTTCTTCATCGTAGAACGTCATTTGCTGGGCACAAACAGCTCATCCAGCTCCATGTGCTGACTAAAGCAATTTTCTCTGTCTCCTCATCAATGCCTCAGTGCACGACTCAATTGGCATTGGAAACAGGCACCGAAAACAAACATCTGCTGTTATCACACAGTACTATAGGTGCACACTCATTGTCCATCTGCATTGTGGTGTCTGGCTCTTGCAATATGTTTAGTTTGTCTAGAGGATGCAGTATGTTGTGCTGGTCTCTAATAGTGACCTTTTTCGAATTCTATGAATAAATATGTACACAGAATAAATACAATGGATGGAAAGCACAAAAATGAAACATGATGTTAACAATATTAAATATGGTTATTTCCTGATTTTTCATTTTCCTGGTCCTGGGGGCAAATGTTGTAATATCTGTCATTGCTAGATTTTCAATGTGTTTGGCTGAGTAAAACAAATGTCTTTGAAAACCTTTTTTAAAGGCAATCATATTTGGTTAATGAAGCGAGACACATGCCGTTGACTTCTGTGCAAAAGTCTTGAGCCACCCCTTTATTTCCATATATTTTATGAGGGAACCACCTTGTTGTTTTATGCTGGCCAAACTTTCTGATCTTTGACATTTTGAGTAGATTAAGGAAAACATTTTAATAAGACAGGCTGCAGAGTGCCTAAAATGAAATACCAAGATTAAGGGTTTCCAACCACTGTGCGTTCAGCATCGCCATGTAATAATCACTGGCGTGATCTTATGAAACAGGAAAATGAGAGGCCAAAACTTTGTCCTTCAGGAAGGAGAACTGTTCCTTAACAATGAAAAGTGAAAGTGAGTATTCTTGTCATTGTGAAACACAGCACAGCACACAGTGAACCACAAAGAAATTACAGACCTCCTTATGAAATTAGACAATTAGACATCCAAAATCATTAGCCCCCGGGCTATTATCAGTCAATAGTTTACCCTTTCTTAGCCACAACTGACAACAATCTCTTAGAGTAGTTCTTCACTAGGTTGGCAGAGGTCTCCTGAGGGATTTTGGCCCATTCTTCCATTGCAAATTGTTCTAGCTGGTCCAAATTGCATGGTATGGTTCATTGTCTTGTTGGAAGACCCAGCAACGACCTAAGCCTAGACTACGAGCAGATTTCTGCATATTCTCCCTCAAAATGTCAACATAATTTTCTTTTTTCATGGTGCCATGCACCCGAACAAGGCTCCCTGTGCCTGAGGCTGCAAAACAGCCCCACAGCATGATGCTCCCACCACCATGTCTAACTGTGGGAACTGTGTTCCTAGGGTTGAAGGCCTCTCCCTTTCTTCGCCAAACATAAGCAACAACCATGTGCCCAAACAGTTCCAGTTTAGCCTCATCAGACCAAAGCACAGACTTCCAAAACTCATCTTTACCTTTCAAATGTTCACGGGCAAACCTCAGTTGGGCTGTGATGTGCCGCTCTTTGAGTAAAGGGGTTCTTCTGGGATGATGGCCCTGAAGCCCACCACGATGAAGATCAAGTGCCCTGTTCCTTGAAGTCTTTTCATGCTGATTGAGTGTTGTTAGGAAGCCAATTGATTGCACAGGTGTGGCTTCAAAGCTGATTGGTTAATTACTGTAGGTGTGTTTTGAAAGCAAACATTCACATGGGGCTAATATTTTTGACCACCCCATTTTTTACTTTATTTGATATAAAGCAAGCCTAAAAATGTGTTTTATATTACAAAATGTACCAAAAGCTACTAAATAGCACTGGTGAATGTTTGCTTTTATCAGGTTTTATCAATGCTATAAATATTGGGAAGAAGTTTAGAAAAATGCTCCATAATTTCTGGGGGGCTAAAAATTTTGGCCTCAACTGTACAAGAAAGACTGGCTCTGGAAGCAAAATATAACTAAAATGAGGGGTGGCTCTAGGGATTAGGGACTAGGCTCCAGGATCGGAAGGTGGTAGGTTTGAATCCCAGACCAGTAGGTTATCCCGAGAAACCCTTGAACAAGATGCTGTGTGGATCAGCAGCAGAGAGAGGAGAGCATTTAGTTGTGGTTCATTGTGTGCTGTGCTGCATTTCACATTCAAGGCAAATCTTTTACTTTCACTTTCAATTCAAGTTAGTGTACATTCAGTACTTTACCATTTTATGGTCTTGATCTTGAAAATGACCACTTGTATTTAGAGATTGGAATTAACAAAGTATGAACACTTAGTTACTGTTCCTAAACAGCGATGGTGGTACTGGAGTTCCTGAACAAGACTTTTTAACCCAAGCTTAATTCCATGCGTCTGTAATTAGGAAATGTAAACTGATCAAAAGCATCTGCAAAATGCCATAAATGTCAATTTTAATACAAATGCCTGTACTTTCTAAAGCTTACATTTCCAAAACAAAATTTTATACTTTTTATGCATTTGAGGGGAAATATCCATCATTTTTATTTTGCGTTATTGCGTTACTGAGTTATTGCATGCCTGCCTGGGGCAGCGGTGGCCTAGTGGTTAGGGAGTTGCCACAGGATCGGAAGATTGTGGGTTCAAACCCCTTACCAGTAGGGTGCCCTGCAGTACCCTTGAGCAAGGTACCATCCCCATCATTGCTTCCTGGGTGCTTTCATAGCTGCCCCCTGCTGCACGGTGTTTGTGTGCATGGGTTAAATGCAGAGGTCCAGTTTGGTTGTGGTTCACTGTGTGCTGTGCTGTGACCTCGCAATGACAAGAATAGTCACTTTCACTTCTCAACACTAAAAAAAAATTATTTCAACCAAAATGGACAAAAACACAGAAAGACAATCCCTCTGCAAATTTATTGGTGCATATAATGCATGACAGAATTAACAGGGTTTAATGGTCGTTGAATTGTACTATTAAGGCATGAGGTTCATTTAACCTTGCACAGAAGCAGCAGTAAATGTATCCTACAATATAATTCAAAGGACTACCTTTAACTTTAACGTTCCACATGTACTTTTTACTAAAGCAAAAAAGTTGAATAAGTGTGCCATCACTTATGCGCATGCATACTATCCAAAAGTCATACTCAGCAGCTCGTGCTGCACACCCTGTTGTGTGTCATACTGTCAGTCATGTCTTTTCTGAAGAAGATGCTTTTGTATTACCAGAAATATGATAGCAATGTCCTCTTTTCACCACATACTGTAAGCACTCTTTACTCCATTCATCATCATGTCATTATCATGAAGGATACAGGATGCTGATTTAAGGCTTCTTTCACCATCACTTTCACTCAGACCAGCTCTGAGCCCAGGCAAATACCTAGCGACTTTGCCTACTTATGAGTGAGTCTGCTTATGAGACTCACTCATAAGCAGAGATGGATGGGGTTGTCATTAATGGAGATTAAAGGGGATCTCATTCCTTATATCAGCACGCACAGCGAATAACATAAAAATGCATTAGTTCTCTAACTGTCAGTTAGAGTCTTCATGAATTTATTGTTCATAATTTACGCTGAATTTTTATATAAGAAGTAATGATGAATAATTAAGAATATCTACTTTATGTAGAAAGTAGTAGAAGTAACTGTGATGGTTTTAATAAGTAGGACTAATAGAATCATTATTAGTAATACCAGGTCTAAGATAAGAAGTAGAACTTGTAATCATGTAACATTAGCAGTAGAATTGACAATCATAGAAATTGCAGTAAAATTATGTTTAATGAGCAAGGAATTTTAAAGGTACAATGGAGCAGCTGGCAGACAAAACAGGATGTTGCTGCTGAACTGCAGATAAAGAAAGATTACTGGGACAGCATTTCCTCTATTTTCCTTAAAATACCCTTTATGTCAGTCTTGCTCTTCACTAAAGTAGTGTAATGCCTCAAGCCAACACTGAAATAGGATGGAAGGCCTTTCTCTGACTAGCCATTTCATCAAGAGGATTCAGAATTTACTAGGCTTCTTGTAAACATGTGAAACAAGCCTATTTGAAATGGAGTGTTTGGGGAAAAACAAATCAATTTGGAATGCAACAATAACACAGGCGAAATGTTGAAGAAATTGCTTTATGATGGAATATGACCTTCTGATCCATGAGAATCCAAAGTGAAAGGGAAAGAAATCTGATGAATCTGCAATGCAGCTCTTTTGGGTCAAAAGCTAAAATTACCCAGACAGATAATCAGGTAAGCTGAATTAAATCAGGTAAGAACGATTAAAATTCCAAACACATCATGCTTGTTCTCACAGTAGCAAGGAAAAAGATGCATTTGTGTGTATGTGTGTGTTTATGTGCGCTCATGTTTTGGGGAGCAGGTGCGAAGAGAATTCCTATAATCACACAAACATTCATATAAACATAGTGACCAATCAAACACTCATACCTGCCTACCAAAGTGATCGCCTTATAACCACACACAGATCTGCTACACATACCTTTTCTTTAAAGATTGAAAAATGTATAATGCTTAGATGTAATAGGAACACACAACATAATGTGAATGAAAATCCTTCATTATATTCAAAAAGGAGCAGTGTTACTTCACATGTGCAGAATACTATCTTTCATTACTCCCCAATGAAGCATCCTTTTAAAATGTGTTTAACTATTTTCTCACTTATTGCTTAATAAGAAAGCAGAGGTATTCTGTCAGAAAAGGCCAGATTCTAAACCTTTAATCAAACTACATGTGTGTTTGCTGAGATTTGAGAGCATCAACTTTTCTAAAGTTTTAAATTTTCAGGTATCTGTACTTTACATTAGTATTAACATTTTCTGTATTAACCCAACCACAAGGGAGGCACAAGCCAGTTTATTTATTTGTACAAGTCCCAAGCCTGGTTAATTTGGGAAGGATACATCAGGAAGACTATTGGGTGTAAAACCTTTGCCAAGTGGACAATTAACAAATTTTTATGAGATCACCCCAGGTTAACAATGACCACCACCAGTACTGTTTGGGAAATTCGGCTACTGTTGACCAAAGGAGAAGGAGAAGAATAAGATGTCTGGAGGCAGGAGGAGAAAAGAAACAGTAGGAAAGTGGAATGAGAGTAGGAACTTGAATGTTGGGAGTATGTTTAGTTAAAGGAAAGAATTAGCTGGAGGGTCCATCTGAAGGTTGTAGACTGCAAAGTAGTAACAAGGGAGAATGTAGCTACACAGCATAGGATTGTGGTCAGGAGGATGACCTTGGAGGTCAATAAGAGAAGAAAGGTGAGGGAAGAATGAAGGATCAGATGGACGCTGAAGAATGAAGATGGGAATTCGGGCAGGAGTTCAGATGAGCACTGGCTAGTAGTGATGAGTTACCAGATTGCAGGGCAACTTCTGGAAACGTGGTAAGGGAGAAAGCTTGCTTTGCTTGTTGTGACACATGGACAAAAAGAGGATAAGGAAATTTTGTGGTGGAATGAAGAAGTTCAGCAGTGTATACAGAGGAAGACGCTGGTGAAGAAGAAGAAGTGAGATTGACAGAGAGATAAAGAAAGTAGACAGGAGTACAAGGAGATGTGGCACAGGGCAAAGAAAGTGGTGGTGATGGCTAAAGATTAAGCTAAGATGAGTTGTATGAGGAGGTTGTGCAGCAGGTAAAGACAATAAAGCATAGTGGTAGAAACATACTCACAAGAGAACAGAATGTGTTGAGCAGATAGAAGGAATACTTCGAGGAGCTTGAGAGAGAGAAGGTTGGAAGATATGAAGACAGTGAGCCTGGAAGAAGGTGGAAGTAATGGCAACTTTGGAGAGGATGAAAAATGTAAAGGCTGTTTGCTAAGATGATATGCATAAAGATAGTGTTCATAAAAATGATATGCATAAAGACAGTGTGACAGTAATGAGGTCTGCAGTAGGAGCAACAGATGCATTTAAAGGAGAGGTGGGATTACATCAAGGATCAGCGCTGAGCCATTCTTGTTTGCATTGTTGATGGATAGGTTGACAGACAAGATTTGACAGGTCCCAGTGGATTATGATGTTTGCAGATGATATTGTGATCTGTAGTAAGAGTGGGGAGCAGTTTGAGGAGACCCTGGAAAGGTGGTGATATGCTTTAGAAAAGGAGAGGAATGAAAGTCAGTTGCAAAAATGGAAGCGTTTAAATACTTGGTGTCAATAACCCAGAGTAACAGGGAGTGTGGTAGAGAGGTAAAAAATAGAATGCAGGCAGGTTGGAATGGGTGGAGAAGAGTGGCAGGATTGATTTGTGACAGACAGGGAACCAGCAAGCATGAAAGGAGAGGTTTACTAGATGGTAGTGAGACCAGCAATGCTATATGGATTAGAGATAGTGAAACTGACGAAAAGATTTGTGAAAGAGCTGGAGGTGGCAGAGTAAAAGATGCTGAGATTTATGTTGGGAATGATGAATTTGGAAAGGGTTGGAAATAAGTTAATTAGAGGGACAGCACAGGTTGGACGATTTGGAGGCAAAGTCCAAGAAGTGAATTGCATTTGTTTGGAAACTTGCAGAGATGATGAAATAATTGGAAGAAGGATATTGAGGATGGAGCTGCCAAGGAAGAAGAGAAGAGAAATGCCAAAGAGAAGGTGTTTGGATGTGGTGAGAGAGAACATGCAGGCAATCAGTGTGAAAGAGGAAGATTGGAAGAAATGGAGGTAGATGATCTGCTGTGCCAACCCCTAACAGGAGCAACCAAAAGAGAAAGAAAAACATTTCGATTTTCGGACTTATGTTACTAATAGTGACATCTTAACACAAATAGTGGTACTTTCGACTTTTTCAAATTAGGCTTGTTACTTTTGATGGAAGGGCTGTGCAGCTTTACAACCTCAATGGATGGGACAATAACAACAGACAATAAGAAAATAATAAGAAAAAAATCTGTGTATATTGATCAGTGCATATTTTGTACAAGAGACATAGCAAGACATAAATCACATAAAACAGAAGCCTAAAACCTGAAAGATTTGATGTTGGAGAAAAGGTGTCTTGAAAATTAAATCAATTTTAATTGTAAAAAAAAGTAAAAGCTTAGAATTTTTTAATAGCTTTGGAAAGCTGTGATATTAATATGATGTGAGGTTCAGTTTAACACAAAAACAGCTGGTAGATATCCTTCAAAGAACTACTTTTTGAGTATTTTCAGAGTACTTTTACTTGAGTAAAACAGTTGAATCACTTTGTGCACATAGGTTTAAGTAACAAATAAGTGAACTTGTGTCACCTTTGTGCATTTGTATGCAGAAGAGGGGATAATTTATTAGGATTTCTTGGAAATGTCATGCTTTCATTGTTGCATTTTCTACATGTTTAAGAAAAAGAAATTTAAAAATGTCTGTCAAATGTAAATGTAATTAATTTTGTAACTAACTATGCAGTGCATATTGTAGCTATTTAGCACAATTACTCAAATATGTATGTATTATAAATCAAATGAAAGTAGAATAAAAAAAAAGATGACATACTTCTAAGAATAAATACTTAGCACTGGTGTAATGGTGAGTCGGATGTCTAGACTAGACCCTGTTTTGTCTTGAATGAGCTGGTGAGGGATCACAGCATGTTGTTGAATTCACTGAGCTTTAACAAGGCATTTTCCCTCTATTTCTTCCTCTGCTTATCTATTCCATTTTGACAGGATGTAGAAAGGACCTATTCACCATCTATGTGAGCAACATGTACAGCAAGCCTAATTTGACAGCTACGCTGAACTTTCACCTCCTTGTCTTCTATTTCTGTTTCACCCTCCTTTCTAGCCGGTCGTGTTGATCTTCATTAAGTGTTAAAGCAGGATTAAGCTAGCACAGACAATTTTGCCTGATGTTAATCAATGGAAATCCTTTGGCCATCCCCTTACCCTGAAATTAAAAGCAAACTGCTTAATGCCAGCGTGAAACGGGCCTCTGCCACTCTAACCCCTCTGGGGGAGTCTGATATTGCACTAAAGCCATCGTTCCAAAAACCTTCTGTCAGCTTGATGGAATATTAAAAGCAGTAATATTGACATTTTTCATGAGCGTGATAGGCCCAAAGTTCATCCTAACTCCAGCGTAAACCAATTACACTGATTAGACCAGCGCTGGGTGCTTATCTTGCCAGAGTACTAAATGTGGTGGGGTATTTCATTAAGGGAACAGAGCATGTGCAGCTGTGCATTGCTTTCTACATGCTGTGTGATTATGGCATGGTGAGCAGCATGAGGTGAATGGAACATGAAAAATGAGTTTGAAACTCGTGTTGCACTTTTGAACATAAAGGTGCCGAAAAAAGTTAATTTAGAAAAAAAGCCATATAAGAACCACACATGGTTCCCTATAGAACAGAGCTAATGCAATACATTCTGTCAAATGATATTAAATCAAACTCCACTGTAATATTGGGCATCACCATCATCCTCACTGGCATGTCAGCTTGTGGGTAGGGTCTAACATATCTTGAGCTTGAGCATTTGATCAGAATATTCATGAGGATATTCAGTGCTCTAAAAGTGCTTTGCAAATAGACCTAATAACATAGACATTATTTAAGATAGAACTTGCAACCTCCAAAATGTACACATAATGTTTAAACCTCAATAGCTTTATCAAAACGGATCCAGGGTAAACCTGAAAAGTTAAGCTTTCTGATAACATGCCGTATGTAGTACTGACATACACATCTGTTGTCAGCCAATTACATAACTGAAGATATTTCAATATTTTGTGAGTTGTCACTTGATAGCCCAAAAAAAGACTGAATTCGTCATTCAGCAGCTCCAATCCTGCTATATACCACTGTGGACTCACTGGGAAAGAGTAACTGCAGCGCAGCACAGTGGATTCAAGTGTGACTAGTAAGTTATGCAATTTTTCACATCAGATTTTAAAAAAACTTCTCAAAAAACCTGAAGTACTTTAAAGATTCAAGTGCAGCAATGATGAGGCTGAAGACACTTGAAAACATCTAGAATGTGATATGGCTCTTTACTGCACAGCTTTATAGCAATACACATAACCATAAGAACATAAACTCTGACAAATTTCACAAATTCATATGTTGTTTTCAAATAGTCTGAAAATGGGAAAATATAGGTATATAGCTTTCTTAGCACATTGAGGATATTCAGTCACAGTCGTTAATCAATGAACTACATTCTGTTCCATATGGAACATATCTCTTTGTTTCAGTGTGAAGCAATCACAGAAAAATGGTAAGAATGCAAAAGATGTTTCTATATTCTGCATGGCATATGCAAAAAATAATTAAAAAATTCAAATGATATTAAACCTAATCTTCTATATATGACCACAGATGTGTTCCCTTAAATAAAAGAGGAAAGTTTACAACCCGCACTTCCCACAGAATTCTTCAGTTCAAGTAAGCTACAAGCTACAAATAAGCAATATTGAATCAGTTTTTTTATTGCTGGAGATTGCTTTAGGGGTTAATGGTCTACTTTCAGCTTTGAGAAAATAGTCACAGAAGAGTGACGCACAGATAACAGAGGCTAACAGTGACATGACATATGACGGATGTTTCATTCATGTCTTTGTTCTGTACATTTTCATTTCTTAATTTGTCAAAAGTGAAGCTTCAGATTGTTTGTTTATTATTTATATTATTAACAAATGTAAATTGTATTTGGTATTACTAATAGCTGGTATGAGTAATTGGTAATGCTGCCCCTGGAAACAAAGTGAAGTGTTAAATTCTGATTAATTAAATTGTCTTTTTGTGAGTGCCACCATCGCCAATCCATATAGCATAGCTGTTCTCACTACCATCTGTAAACCATTCCTTTACTCTTGCTGGTACACGCCTGTCACAGATCACTCTTGCCACTCTTTTTCACTCATCCCAACATGTCTGCACTGTACTGTTGATCCCAAGTGTAAAATTTCTTTACCTTTGTCACCTCTACTCCTTACATCTTAACTGCTCCAATTTCCTCCCTTACGGTCACATTCATGTTTTATTCCTCTCCTCTCTAAAGCATCTCCACATCTCCAGGTTCTCATAAACCTGCTCCCTACTCTGGCTACAGATCACAATGTCTTCATCAAACATCATAGTCCAAGGGGAATCCTGTCAAACTTGACTGTCATTCTGTCCATAACCACTGCAAACAAGAATGGGCTCAGCACTGACCCTTGATGTAATCCCACCTCTATTCTAAATCCATCTATCACTAATACTGCAGAACTCACCACTGTCACACTGCCCTCATACATATCCTGTACTAATTTTGACCTACTTTATACTTCCCCATCAACACCCTCAGATCAAACATTCTTGGTATAAAACCATACTGCTGCTCGCTAATCATCACCTCTTTCCTTAAACTAGCTTCCACTACTCTTTCCCGTAAATGCATGCTGTAGTTGCTCAACTTTATCCCTCTATAGTTATTACAGATTTATGCATCACCATTATTCCTGAAAATCAGTATTAGTTCACTTCTCCTCCACTCCTCAGGTATGCTCTCACTTTCCAAGATTGTGTTAGAAACTCTACTGCCAAACTCTCCTAAACACCTCCATGCTTCCACAGGTAGATCATCTGGACCAACAGCCTTTCCATTCTTCATTCTCTTCATTGTTTCCCTTACATTCATCTTGCTAATTCGCTGCACTTCCTGGTTCACTATCCCCACATCATCCAATCTTCTTTTCATTCATCAGCCCCTCAAAGTATTCTTTCCATTTGCTCAACATGCTCTGTTCGCTTGTGAATATGTTTCCATTTTTTATCCTTTATCCCCCTGACCACACCTTTCCCAGCTCTGTCTCTCTGTCTAGCCAATCAGTATAGGTCCTTTTCTCCCTCCTTACTCTCCAACCTCTCATACAATTTAGCCTTCACCACTGCTTTCTTCGCCCTGTGCTTCATCTCCTTGCACTCCTGTCTACTTTCTTCATCTCTCTGACTATCCCACTTCTACCTGAACTTCTGGGGTTCAGCAATGGGTTTCCTTATCCTCCTTCTTCCTTCCAGATGTGACACCATGTACTAGCTGCCTCCTTTGTCACTTTTGCAGTCATTGCCCAGCAAACTGGTAACTGTTCATTACCTTCAAATGCCTGTCTTAACTCCTGCCTGAATTCCATCTTGCAGTTTTTCTTCTTCCAGACTTATCATGCTATCTGACACACACTTCACATCCAAAACGATCTTCATATACTCTTTCTTCAGGATTACAGTCACCCTATTCCAGCACCCCACTCCATCCACACCATGGTCAAACTATTTAAATTTGTAATTTTTTACTTCCAATAAACCTGGCTTTATAACCCTTCCATCTAATTTCTTGCACACATAAAAATATCAACCTTCCTTCTCCATTATATCGGCCAATTCTCTCCCTTTGCCAGTCCTGCTACCAACATTCAAAGTTGGCTAACAACATTGGTGGTGGGTATTGTTAACCTGGGCCTCGACCAATCTGGCATGGAAAGTTTAACACAAGATGCCCTTCCTTAGTGTAGCTGTTGTACATTGAAAATGGGAAAGATATAGATTTCCTTTTGTTTTAACATTGTGAATATTTAATCCAATTGAGTTACTCTGTGAATAGCATTACATTCCAAACTGATAGCATTCCAATTTTCTCTTTGTTTCAGCAATCACAGAAAAACAGTAAAATGTAAAAGACGTTTTTATTTTCTGCATGACTGCAAGGGTGCCATTGAAAAATGACTCATTCAACGAATTTAAATGGTAATAATATGTCTCCTCTTCTATTTACAACCACAGACGTGGTATCGATTGAAAGTTTAGAAGCCACAGTTCCCACAGAATTCCTCATTTCAATGAGCTACAAGTGAGTAATAATCAATATCAAATTATGCGTTGCTTTTGTTATTGCTGGAGATAACTTAAAGGAGATAACTTTTTAAAGCAGATGCAAAATTGTGGTTATTCCTGCCATTGAATCTGTTCCTCTCTTTTAATAATGCCATTTCTCACCGTAGCTGCTGCATTTATTTAGATCTGTAAAGACTGTGATCCATGAAAGGGGGAAAATCTATAGATTTTTATTTTTTATTTTGTGGGACCAACTAACTTCTTAAGCAAGGAAGCACATAAATAGCAATATAAAAAGGAAACCAGTCTTGTTGATGGATCCTCTGTGTAACGCTGGGGTGTTGAGGGTAAGACATATGCGCATAGCCGGGAGTTTTGATTCTGGATGCTATTAACCATACTGAACATAACAAACCACAAAGAACTTAAAGACCAGTGTCACCGTGAAGGCTAAGCCTATTAAATGACCTACACTCTGCTCTGACTCATTGGGGCTTATAATGCCAGCCCCCAATGAAGAACACTTGTGCCCTCATGAGCCCAGGTGTGCTCAGTCAGAGTGGAGTGCCATCTACTGTGACGCTCTGGTGACAGAAGACAGATATGCACTTTTCAGTATATAATTACAGTGCAGTAAACAATAATGTCTTGTTCATCTCTAATGCAATGATATTAAAACTGAAAGCATAAAAGGAGTTTAAACACTTAAGCATCTTACACTGGCCAACATGGAGGGTAGCTTCTCTGAAAGCAGATTTTAGGAAGTTAAAGGTGCTCAGAAGAGATTCAAGCACTTAAAAAGTAATTAAAAATAACTAAAGAGTTCTAAATTTCTGCTTCATCACAAAAATTGCAATTCCAATGGGTCAGGGTTTAGTAGAAGAATATTACTTGCTTGACTGCACTGTGTCAACTGTAAAGTTTGGTGGGGGAAGAATAATAGTATAGTAATAGTATAAGAATAAGAATAATTCTTATACTATTATATGAATTAGAAGAATAAGAATAAGGGTTAGTATAAGAGTAAGAGTTAGGCAAAGCCTATAAGATGCAATGAATTTAATGCTTTGGCATATCAAAATATTTTGGACAATTCTAGGCTTCTTTTAGGAAGGCCATTTTCTGTTTCAGAAAGACTTTACCCCACCCCTGTGAACAAAGAAAGGTCCACAAAAACATGCTTGGGTGACCTGACCTGGATCCCTTTGGGATGAACTAGATTGGATATTGTGAGCCAGGCCTTCTTGTCCAACATTGGTCTGTGGCTTCACAAATGCAATTCAGTGTGAATGGGCAAAAATTCCCAAATGCACTTGTAATCTTGTGGAAAGCCATCCCAGAAGAGTGGAAGCTGTTATTGCTGCAAAGGAGGAGCAGCTCCATATTGATATCTACAGATTTAGAGTTGTGTGTCTTAAAAGTTACAATGGCCAAATACGCCAATACTTTTGTCCAAACAGTGTCTAATTACACACATGGTGCATGTCCTAAGATATTTCACTGACAAATGGAGTTCTAAGGTCCACTCTTAAAACTGTCCTGTATATATATATATATATATATATATATATATATATATGCATAATAACTGCTAAGTGTTTCCTTAAATACACAAAGAGATTTAAATAAACTGTTCAGTAAAACTCTTACTCCTGAGTGTCTTATCACAAAAAAACAGTAACTTTAATGTATTCATTAAAATAAAATGCCAGGCTATTAATATGTGTGCTTCCAATGATTTGTAAGTTGTGTTTCTATTGTTGTATTTCTGGAAGCAGACTACAGAGATTACTCACTGCTGAGCTAACTGAGGCTGAAAAAATCATTCATCACTTTGACACTGCTTCTTTTATGTTTCTCATTTTAGTCTGTTGTAACTGTATTCATTCTCATTGTAGTTTAATGTTAATTACACTTTTCTTCATAGGACCAAACCCCCACACACAGAATACATAGTACACAGAAATAAAATAACTGGTAGAGTCTTCATCAGCAAGAGGAATGGGATTTCTTGAAAGTGTCCCAGTCTGCATTCTTGTTGGGTGCCCCTATACATTAACAAATATCTCAACTTTTTTTCAGGGATTAATGCAGCATGGCCAATATATACCCCATGGTCAATGCTAATATTTACTTTTCAGGATTAGAATTTACCGGTAAAACATATTGACAGACGAAAGGATGTTCAGGTACAGGGTACAACATTGTTATTCTGCTCTAAATGGAATCAGGGTGATTTTTCCTCTTCCACCTTCCAGCCATTTGTCAGCATTTTACAGCTGTCTTACCATCAGCAACTTCATCATTTACATTCAGTCCAAGCAATTAAAGATTTACTTACTGCTTTTTCTTTGCAATAGCACATGAACTGTGTAGTCTAATCCTTTGGCATTTCATAAGCATTTCAATACTTCAACTACTATGTATACAGGAAGACACCAATATTACATTATTATGTATCTGCTAGGTCAACAGTTTTCTTTATGCTGGCCAAGTGCAGATTTCAGTGTTCTGTAAGTTTATGAATTTTAATTGACAAAGTTGCATGACAATGTTAGAATGCATTTACAATTTAAAACGGGTGTAAATTGCGAATATTTTCTATAAAAACATTATGAGTTCTACAAAACACTGCAGATTTTGCATCTTGAAGCGGTTGTACAGTTAATCATCTGCATCTACTAAATCACTGTCATGGGAATTTGCAGTGAAGACACTCTACTAGTCATCATTAAAAATGTGCAAAAATGTCCCAAATCCTATAACTTGCAGTCCATATTGGGCCCTGAATACAGATTTAATATCTATGCTAATGATCTTTTTTAGTGCAGTGAATAAGAAATGCATGGTGAAAAATGAGAATATCACAAAACATTTGCAAGCTTGAAATATGGTCAGCAATATTTTCCAGTGTTTTTACAACAGCAATTAGGTCTTTTGACAATGTTATGGAGTAAAATGAACCCAAATTATGGTTTCACTTTAATAATTGATAAACCTCCTCTGGCATTGTTAGAAAATAGTACGGGACATGGTGACAATTACTCTCTGTGTGCAACTTTTCTTTAGCTTGTCTTTAAACCTGATAAATATATAAAGATTGTTTAAACATTAATTAAAAATGTAAAAAAATAACTTGTCATAACTTTAAGGTTAAAGTAGTTCCCCACTGGTATTAGTGATTTACGACAAACCAAATGTTCAGTGTTTCATTACAAAATAGCAAAAAGCTAAAAGTTGAATAGTTTACCAACTAAACTACACTAAAACAACTAATGATCAAGTTCATAAAATATGACAATAATGAATAAGCATTTTAATCAAGAGACTCCAACTACAACTATCACCTGCAAAAATGAACCCTCGATTGAACTCACAAGCCCCTTTGATTGTTATTTTAATTAATTTATGTTTTTAATAATTGTAGCATTACTTGCCATGGCTCTGTTCCATGGACTTCTGCCAGGTGCACCATCAGATGATCTATGATGAGCTTGTCATGATTAACTAAAAATCACAGATGAGGACCTGCTAAACAAAATGTCTTTACAGGACATGGCCACTGTAAAATAGCATCTTTAATCTAACCCATGCTTTTCTGACAATAAAGGCATCTATCTCGTTTCTTCTACTGAAGTGCTTTTTCAATTTGTTTTAAAATTCATGCCTGCCAATAAAAACTGCAGTAATACAAGTACTGATTGGCCTCTCATTTGATTCTTGCATATGTTTAATAGCTTATGATAAAAGTAATGCAATATATGAATGATGTGGCTGGTGATTAATGTGGACAAGTAAGAAATAATTAAAAAGAAAAATTCAATACATCCAATTAATCCATTTCAGGACTTTTAGAAAGCAAGCGTAATAGAAAACACTTTGGATGTCTCCTAAAAGGTAAAACATTCCACACGGTCAGTAATGTAGCTCTTACTGCAGCCCGCTGCATGGGCTTGGCTGTCCTCATAAACGCCACCTGGTTTTGATTAATGGCCCTATAAGAGATAGATTGGGAGCTGCAACACACTTTACTGTCTCAGAGATTAATCTTGAGGAATAGATTAAAGTTAGCAAGGAAGAAAAGTACCGGCTCTCTCTCCAGGATTCGCACACCAGCTTCGGATGCATCTCCCCTAAAGCTGATCTGTGTGATTATTGTTTTTTTTTTCAACATACATCCTCAAGGAACTTCCAAAGTCTTCAACTTTAACTTAAGCAACATTTGACCACACAGAAAGACTTTGAATCTGTTACAATTTACTTTGTGACCACTGAGGCAAGGTGAAAGATGGTATAACTGCTTCCTGCATGGTTTCGCATGTTCTTACTCCTACAAAGCCTATTTTTCCTCATTTGAAAAAGAGGGAACTTACATTTTTTCGCTTGGAATGTGGAAATCGATAGACATGATCGATGAGAGGGAAAGTTGAAGCCTCTGTTACTGTCATGTCATTGTGATTTATACACTCACTTTGTCTGCCTCTCAAGAGTCCCTTTGCCAGCTTTCTCAAGAGGCAACTGGAGGTTCTAACGTAGAGCAAAAAGTGACATAAAATACCCAATAGTGCAATTCTCCTCAACCTAATCAATATACTGACTATATAATATACTTTTCATTCTGAAACATAAAAAAAAAAGTTCTTATCCACTGACTGTGTTTCACATGTTTCAATTAACATTTCATTTAAATATACTTAAAACAAGTGTAAATATGTAGAAATAGAGATGAAAAATTTCTCACAATTATTAGTAAATTTTAGCCTTGTTGCTTCTCTCTATTCTCTGTAGTTAACATACTAAAATAAGACATTTTTTCTTACCAGGTTCATTAAGTGAACTTCTATTTACTTAAAGATAATGAAAATATGAAACATAAAAAGTCCAAATTAATTTGGAAATTCATATTCATATTATATGAAAATAAGTGAAAGTGACTATTATTGTCATTGCGAGGTCACAGCACAGCACACAGTGAACCACAACAAAACTGGACCTCCCTATTTAACCCATGCAAACACCATGCAGCAGGGGGCAGCTATGAAA
This sequence comes from Hepsetus odoe, assembly GCA_017165825.1. Classification (NCBI taxonomy): domain Eukaryota; kingdom Metazoa; phylum Chordata; class Actinopteri; order Characiformes; family Hepsetidae; genus Hepsetus; species Hepsetus odoe. The sequence goes on from CM029368.1 coordinate 12,494,122, forward strand.
GTGCCCAGGGAGCAGTGACTGGGATGGCACCTTGCTCGAGGGTACCTCAGGGCAACCTACTGGTAAGGGGTTTGAACCCACAATCTTCCAATCCTGTGGCCAACTCCCTAAGCACAAGGCCAACGCTGCCCCTAAAAAAAAAAATACAAGAGGAAGGACAAGAGGAAGGCCTAAGAGCAGGTTTATGGATGTGGCGAAAGAGGACATGCAGGACCGAAAGAAAAAGACGGGTGATCCACTGTGGTGACCCCTAATGGAAGCAGCTAAAAGGAGCAGAAGATATTGTGCATTAAATTGTATAGAAGTGTTTTCTCTGCATAGGATGTGAAATCATTTTCACATGTAATTTGGACACCCAAACTTCTACATATGAATCTATGTTTATACATTATATAGTATTATTACAAAAACTCCTAAAGGGAAATGTTTTGTATGTTTTGTTTTGTATTTTATGAGATATTTCTGCATCTTGATAAGTTATCAATTTTGCTCTCTCAATCTATATTGTGTTATTTCCTGCTGCCTTTGGTGCTTCTTCTCATTTCTTACCATAAAGTACACAACAAGCAGTTGGCCCTAAAACTAGCAGGCAAGGACAAATGAACTTGAACAAAGAAGGACGAAACAAACAGAAAAATAATAGCAGTGATGATGAATGAGCATTTTTTTTAATTAATGTGAAAAATGACTGGTTATTGCTCCTGCACAGAAAAAAACACCTAGCATGCTAGGAAACCTGGGAAAGTTTTCCATTATTGTAATTGCCACTTTGTTTATGCCACTGTCTCTAGGTATGCATGGATAACTTCCAAGAGATGCAGTTTCAGGCAATACTGTCTATGCTTGATGGATGCTTTATAATTACGCTCCCCCTACCTTGATACTGGCTTGAAAGCCACACTGAAACACTGCTGCTGGACAGTGCCAGTTGGAAATCATTGCATTAGCCCTCAGCAGGTGTCAAGCAAGTATAAATTTGAAGGTGACCATGAAGATATTGAAATTAGCCTCAAGGCTAGATTATAGCCATGGCTTTGAAATATGGCCTAAAGGAGAATGTAACACTTTCATATGACCACTTCATGAGGAGTAAATCCAGGGAGACAGCAGGATTCAACCATTTTCCATAATAGGATTCAGTCATCCTCCTATAATCAACCACTCAGCATGCCGGCAGGGATGCAGCCACATGTAGATTGGATTAACCCACATGTTGCCATATTTGACCACAACAGGGCCAATGGAAAAGTGCAGTAAACCATACACAATGTCACTGTGAGGGGTTTTGAAAACACCTACCTGATCCAGTAACTATAATTTGAAATGAGAGGATTGCAACTGCTCTTAAAATTATGCAACCAGTAAATAACTAACATGGACTTCTTACACTGTCATTAAATGTTGTGCTAGATTTGGGAGGTAAAACAGGGGCAAAAAAGCACTAGGCATGTTGGGTAAGGACTTCCTTCTTAAAAGTGGTACTTGGCAGGATCTGCCAATCGTAGCTGTTAGCACAAAAAAAAGCAGATACTGATTCTGGATACGTCAAAATTGTTTTTGAAGTAACGGCCTTTGAGTCAAGGCACAAGGTAATTTCACCAAATAAGAGGGCACATTGGTGCACACAGCATGTCCATGTGGAGCACAACATATTAATAGAAAACAGTTGAAATGAATGAAAACAGCTGACAACGTACCCACACACCTTGGCAGAGGTGCGCTCCACATGCGCCGTCCCCCTCCCAGGCAAATGATCTCCGGTGCCCCCTCCAGGCGGTAACCCATGTTGCAAGAAAAACTGAGGGTATCCCCAATGTCAAAGCTGTAGCCATTACGGCGGCCGAAATGTGGCACTCCTGGATCCTCACAAGGCTCTAGGTTGTATTCTGAGTAACAAAGAGTGGTAGAAATGCTTATAATAAGGTTTCTTGGTGCTGTGGAACTACTGTAGGCATGGAAAGATTAAATAATAAAAGTGCATGCATAAACCACCATTAGTGAATAAATACTGTGGCTCCACATTACTCTGCTTTTGAATTTTAAAAAAGTGACCTTTGACTACTAATGGAAGGATCGCTTCATTAATCAGAATGATAAACCTCAATGAACGGACCTGTGCCTAAGGGCATTGCAAGAAACCAATAACAACATCATAAACTTTTTACAAGGGTAAAAGTAATGCAGTGTGAAAAGTGCCAAAGAGTCAACTCATTCACATTCACACTGTCCAAGTAACATCTTTGTGCAGGGCTGACCTGAGAATGTGATGTTGAAGCCCTCATAGGAGATCGAGAAATCAGAAATGAAGCGCAGCTGGGCCTTGAAGTTTCCATAGAGGCCAGCATTGATGGGTGAGGGCAGTTCAGAACCTGTAAGACGGGCTAGAGGCTGGACGAAGCTGCCATTCTCTGTGATGAGCAGGTAGTCATGATGATCTTCCAGGTGGAAAGTGTTAAAGGTGAACTGAACTCCTAATAGGCAAAACCAAACCAACAAGCATGTTAACTAACCAACAGTTCGGATCATCTGCTAGCAACAGAAAGACCTAACCCTTAGAAGCCAGTGGTAAAAAAAAAGTATGTTGCGATTTTATAACACTTCTCAATTTTAGCTTCCAGAAAAAAAGAAGCTGAAAAGTGCAGATTCTAGTCTTTCATTTAATACCATAATTGCATTTATTAGTGTGAGATTACACATTGAATCTGATGAATGGTAACTGGAAATCATCTTGTTTGGTGATTCTGAATTTATAGATGGTAGAACCATTTGATTGACTCCTGGAGTAATATCACTAGTGGTATAGTCAGATTTAAATGCATGTATTCTTGATGTTTTGGGGTTTTCCCTGAAGGAGGATACAAAAAATATGAGCTGCACACCCACTTTTTTATTCCAAGGTTCCTCACAAATAAGTGGGAAGCAAAAGTCAGTTCTTGGCAACATAGTTTGCAACACATGCAGTGTTTCAGCCATTAAGTAGGCTATCAAAGAGTCTTATAATTGCATTTGGTAATGATACACTGTCAAAATCAGATCAAAACCTTTATAAACATGAAGATTATGTCCAGATTTCATAAGGGGTTTACTGGTATATCCATTATTTTAGATTCTTTTGCCATTCCCTGTCCTTCCAGAAATGGATTGAAGAGAGAGTGAATGACTGAATTACTTTTGACTGCCACCTCCCAGGTCATGTATGCATACATTTACGCATTGGTCTGTATATGCACGTATATATATGAATGCATACATTTACGCATTGGTCTGTATATGCACGTATATATATGAATGCATGCACTCATAAAATGTACTGGTGCAGGGGTTTAGTATACACACGTTTTTGCTTAAGACCACACCATTGTAACTAACTATGTAACAGAATAATAACAATTGCATTTTAATTGACAAAATAACAAAGAATTACACAAAGGTTTCATTTCAAGGTAAATTCCTTACAGGCAGACTGTAGGATTCCCTAAGATTTCTTTTTGTTCTTTCTTCTTTTTGATAATAGCGAAAGACAGAAGGAGGAGCATTTCAATTCTGCATGATTCTTCCTGTGAAACATAATGATCTCCCATATTGAATGCTTTATCAGCCCAGGGAAATTAAAATTCAGAAAAACTTTCATTGTTTTGAACTCAAAGCGTCTGCAATGATATTTCATATAGCAGGGCATAGACCAGAGCCTAAATCTGCATTCACTGCATTTATCCTCAGGAATGCTTTAGTAGGATCACTAGATAGACTCCAGGAGCTTGTACTCCATTTATTTGCCAGTTCACACACGTATTAGTCCTCAGCATTAGATTAATCACAATAGAATGTTTACGCTCCTGCTCCAATACGTTAATCTAGGCTACCTGGAGGGCAAACACACACTTTGCAACACGTTAAAGTTAATCTTGGATGGCAAAGGTATTACAAGGGCCTTAAAAGTTTTTTTTTTTTACCTCTATACTGCATTTGTGGGAGGACTGTGGGTGCATTAGCAGCTTAGAACGTGTAGGGATTAATGTAGTGATGAAAAGGTTTGGTACTATGTAAATGAGTGGATTTTAAGTTCATTTTGCAGTCAGAAGTGTTAACAATGGTGTATGTTTATGGGAAGCAGAAGATAATGGAGTTAAACAAAATAGAGACATTTATCCCCTAGAAACAAACAAATTCACTAAAGTCTTAATATGCTGTTTGTGATAAACCTCCATTCAGATTTGGATTTACCCACACCAAACATAGCTGTTCAATCAATCAAGAATTCTGTTGCCTGTAATTAGTTACAGTTTCATTTTAATTCTCATTGGAGTTACTAGTGTAGCCAAACAAAGTATAATATTTTAAATAAATTGCTTACTTTATCTGGAACTGAATTACATACTGTAATGCATGTCGTTGGCACAGTGTTAATGAAAGGGAGACATAGAATGACAAAGGCAAGGAAAAAACCTCCTTAAAGCAAGAGGAAAACAGAAAGGAACCGGACTCATTGCTCATCGCTGATACCTATCCCCCTCAAGTCAGCACCAGGGAGTAGAACAATAAAACAAAAAAGCAATTATTGTTTTCAGCTCATTTAAAACATGTAGGAATTAATAATAATGCCAGAAGAGAGATAAAGGATTCCTAAGTTATGACAGAAATATACAGAATGGGCAGAATAATCCAGAGACTTAAGTTCATGTCTGCCAACCTACCAACTTTTGGATAGACAGGCAAAAAGTAATTTAACTAATTCAATGAACTTGGAGGAAAGATTAAATGAGCCTACATGGCAGCTCAGTTTGTCAAAATGATCAATAATTGATTTTTCATTATCATACACAAAATACTATACCATCGAGTTTACACAGTTATAGCATAATGAAGCATGTCAGTTCAGGTGTTACTTTCACATGCTGCACTTGTCAGAGAGTCAGACACGTGTGACATTTATGTAACGCTGGAAACCCATAGTGGCTGAAACTGCCACAATTGTAAAGTAGTCTTTTTTTTAGCGCAGTCATATTTAGTAAAATTTGTGTTTTTATTTAGCTTTCTGTTTATTTTTTCATTTATTTGATCATTTATTTTACTGTATTTGGCTGCATGGTGTGAAACAAAAAAATAAAAGCCTTCGGGGGTACTTCATCATCATCATCATCGCAGCAGGAATCAAAATTCGAAAAGTAATTGACTTTTGAGTGACTCAGAATAAATTGGAGTAGATTGCAGTCAGCTATGATTAGTTTCTGCGGTTGTTGTCTCTTGCAATATTATAAGCAGATCATGGAGCGGGAAAATGGGGGGAATCAATTAGATGTTTGTCCTTGAAAAGTATGCTCTGAATCCTCTCAAATGAGGTTGTGATTATGAAATAAAAATCAATTTAAAATACAATCAAACCACAAAAAAGCAAGAACTCTCAACTTTAACAGTTTAGGTGAATATTTCTGTTTGATGTCACCTTTCATGCTGCAAGATTAACATTAGAGTAGTCTCACCTTTGCCATGGCTGACCTCCACAGTCCAGGTGCAGTTTAGGGAGCTGGGGTAAACCTCAGGATAACCTGGAGACAGGATAGTGCCCCCTGGCCCTCGGACATCTCCTCCACATAGAGCTGCAAAGTCAGAACAGTGAGAGAATCAGCACATTAGTTATGAACACAGCACTGCAACGTGTCTTAGAGATGAACAGTTAAGGACCAATAAACCTGTCTGGCAAATGATAATGGAAGTACAAGAACAGAAAGTAAATGATGCATTAACTTCCCAAAAACTTCTTGCTGGAGTTAATCCAGCTCCACTGGAAAGACTAAATTCCCTCCTAAAAACTTCTGTACTACCACCCCAGACAGTAAAGCCTAACAGTAACCAAGAACACAACTTTAAAAGTAAACGCAGCCCTAAGAAGAGGCACCTGGACAAGACTTTTATCACTATTACTTTTAGATCTCTTCTTTATGCTCACTTTCTTCCTCCTTTCATCCTCTTTTAAACCACTATGATTCTCGAAGCTGCCTTCTGCTTTCACTTATTCTCTTTCACCTTATCTTACTCTTTTCTCTTGGATCTGTCCTTCAGTAAGACATCCACAGACTTTCATTAGATGCATTATGCATTACTCCTGTCCTCAGCGTCCACATTTCCATTTTTTGCACAGTTTACTTTGAAAACATAGCTTTACATGTTCCCTGCATGCTCAAGGTTAAAGCTGTTTGGCTTATTCAGTCTTGCTAAGCACAAAATGAGACATATGCAGTTTTCACAAAAAGGAAGAAATGATTATGTAAATGTTTTGTAGCAAATTTAGCTTATAGGAAAAAAATAAAATAAAATTCTAAATATAATGGGAAAACAGTAGTATTACAGAAACAAAAAAATCAGAAACTTACAGTGTTACTTTTTTTCATCATACCTTGAGTGTTAAGAATGCACTCAGTTGCTGATGGTGTTTAGTAGTGAACACACAGTTTGTATAATTATATGAAAAAAACAGACCAACAGACATACAGATGTACAGATATAAACGAATCTATTAAGGCAAATCATCCGTTAAAGGGTTATATTGCTGAACTGGAGTTATGAAGCAGCATCTAATATATTTAAGGTTCACTGGAGTGGGGTTTCTCTTTTTTATTACAAAAACAAACAATAAAAGTAATCAAATAGCAAGAAACTAAAAATGACTTCCATAAAATGCATGGTTAAAAACGAATTCAAACCACAGATGATACTGTTTTTGATTTCCCAGTGTTTTCCAACAAGTAATTTATTTCATACGTTCAACTTTATTATGATAAATGTTATGTGGTTTTGTTCTGAAATCTACAAGCACAGCTACATATCACAATCCTCACAAGAAGTCACCTTGTTTGTGTTTAATGTTGAGTGCAAGCTCTTTTGGAGCACCACTACATTTTACTGATTCTCAGAAAGGGTTTCTCTGAAGGGGATCTAAATGAATGACTAATCTGGTGAGCAGATCAGTTCTGATCAGCTGCAGCAGCCGTCATGTTAAATAGCCTTTCAGAAGCCTCCTCACAGATGGCCTAATGGTCTCCAATTGTCTTAGCTTCATCCCCACAAAAAGGGAAAGTGTCAATGTAATCAGAAAAGGAAAGGACAGGCAACCTAAGAAACTTTGACATGAGTAACCTATTTCATCAGGTCACAATTTACCTGAGGTGTCAATAAGTGTGCAAGGCTGCTGCAGTGTGACATCTTGCTGCCTGCCGACTCCCTGCAGCCAACTTTTTCCAAGCATTGCTCTGTCACTTGCCTCATTCCAATTAATTATAGAAATCATGTCTTCTTTTTGTCATTGGCATTTTATTTCTCCTGATTTCTATAGTCAAAACCTTCGTGATCAACACATTAAATATATTGCAGATCCATGTTTACACATTAAAGGCAGTAGGAGTGTAAAGTAAAACTTTAAAAAGTGTAAGGCAACTGAGTAAGACAATCAAACTGTGTGAATGCTAGAATTAATTACAATGATATTCACCAAAGTAGTGCTATTTGTTTTTTTCTAAAAGAAATTGTACAACAACCTACTACTTTGATCCATTTGTTAGAAATAATTGTAACGGTGGCGTTGTGCGGGAAGGATGTCTGCACAGAGCCAGTGATCCAGAACGTAACTTTATTTACCATAGCAAACAACACAAGACACAAGGACCCTAAAAACCACCCGTAACTTAAGGCATCGCCTAGTGAATGAGCCGCGCTCTGTTCTGACTCATCGAGGCTTAAGTATTCAGCCCCAATGAAGCACACCTGTGCCTTCATGAGCTCAGGTATGCCCAGTCAGAACAGAGCGCCCTCTACCGTGACCAAACAAAACTCAAACCATGATAGACTGTGACAATAATTAATGTCCCAAAAAAAAATAACATGGCTTGTGATTACATTGTTTTCATTAAAATTTTCCCCCCAAAAAATCTGAATAAAATCAAAATGAACTGTTTTGTAGTCTTAGATTTACACCTCTAGTGGCTAGTTCTTGCAAAGCTGAATGCCTACCATCACATGTAGGCAGAGGGTGGCTCCACCAGTGATTTTTTTCGCAAACCAGAGGTTCCTCATGACTGAGCCGATAGCCTGGTTCACAGCCAAAAGACACAGTGGAGCCAATGGAGAAGTCCTGGCCGTAGCGGAGCCCATTGACTGGAATCCCTGGATCCAGGCAGGAATAAGCATCTACTGTCACGCCTATGAACAGGAAGCACACAAGAAGAACTCCATTGTCCACTCAGTGTTGGTATTATGCCATCATATTAACATTTTTTTTTGTCTAAAGTAGCTTTAAAAGCGATCTCAGCACTCCTTTATCCATGATCAATGTGTGCAGTCTTTTGTTTAAATAATATTTATGGAACTGTCAATAGCTAGACTGCATGGTGCCAAACTACAAACTATCAATGCATGGATGACTGCTGCTGATAAACTGAAAATTTACATTGCTTTAATCACATAATTTCTTAGCAGGACAATATTGAACAGAAGGTGTAAAGTTCAACAGGCTGCCTCAATCTCAATCTGCCTTGATCTCCAAACTGTAAACATACATACATAGAAATAGTAAAGGTTAACTGATCATTAAAGATTTTCTGATGATATTGTTACTAATATATAATCCTTAAAGTTCTAAATACCATTAAACCATGGCTCATTGTGAAAAAATATACAGTACTGTGCAAAGGTTTTAGGCAGGTGTGAAAAAATGCTGTACACAAAGGATGCTTTCAGAAATATAAATAATGATTGTTTATTTTTATCAATTTGCAAAATGCAAAGTGAGCAAACAAAAGAAAAATCTAAATCAAATCAATATTTGGTGTTACTACCTTTTGCCTTCAAAACAGCATCAGTTCTTCTAGGTACACTTGCACAAAGTCAGGGATTCTGTAGGATTATAGTCGGTGTCTGATCAACCAGTTTTACCAAACAGGTGCTGATGATCATCAGTGTCACACGGAGGTTGAAACACAGTCATGTTTGGAACAACCTTCCAGCCGAGTTCCTTCAAAAACTGTGTGCAAGTGTACCTAGAAGAACTGATGCTGTTTTGAAGACAAAGGGTGGTCACACCAAATATTGATTTGATTTAGATTCTCTTTTGTTCATTCACTGCATTTTGTTGATTGATGAAAATAAATGATTAACACTTCCATTTTTGAAAACATTCTTTGTTTACAGCATTTTTTCACACCTGCCTAAAACATTTGCACAGTACTGTAAGTAATAAAGTAATACAAATAAGATTGTAAAAAGAAAGGTAATGTTCTTGAATCAATGGCATGGGGCTGCTTCATTGCATCTCATTGATGACCATGTTTGCCTCATATATGTCTCAAATGCTCTTCCACTGCACTCTTAATAAATAGCTAATCTGTTTGTGTGATATTAGATATTTTCACATTTCAGCGCCAAGGATAGCTGTATAAAAGAGTACAGTTCGCCATAAAGAAGACAAACCAGAAAAGCGCAAAACATCTGAGGAATATTTGGTAAATGCACAAAGTATGCGAACATGTCTAATCTGCACTCAGTACTGTGAAATTTTTATCATTCACTTCCACTATTTTTTCAACTATAAAAACTTGAGATGCTTAACCAAACAGAAGTATTTGCACATATTTTAGAAGTGATGCTCCTACTTTCATAGAGAATCTTGAAGCCGCTGTTGGAGCGGCTGTTGTCGGTTGTGAAGAGCATGTAGAGGTGATTACTGCTGCTGAACAGAAACTGAGGCACCTGTGTGCCATTAAATGAGCCAATCAATGGAGACAGAAGGTTGGAACCATCATGGATCTCCAGGAAATCGCAATTCAGCTCCGTCTGAAACCTGGACAACAAAATTGCATAACAAGAAGTTACAACAGAATCTACAACATGCCCTCTGTTAGCCATTATTGCAAAATAAGTCTTCATAATCCCAGTCCATGCAAGAAAACCCAAATGATTCCTTGGACAAGACTCCTAACTAAAGAACAAAAAAAGCTATTTATTTGATGGGCAGATATTTTGTTGGTAATATCTACATATCTTTTTTGAGCACATTATTTGTAGTATTCAATATAAAATAAAGATTCATACAATAACATTCAGCCAACCTAGAAGTTTTCAATTTCATTAAAGGGTGGCAAGAAAGTCTTACACACCACAGAGCCCAAAAAAAACATCAAAACAAAAGGGAAATTTTAAAACACATTGCTGCTTGTAGGTTATTTAATAATCAGAGGCTTGAGCTGAAGTAGAGTCTGAATACTTTTACATCTATGTCTTCTAATTTTAACGTCTGTCTTTGAAAATGCATCTTTAAAATAACTAAAAATAAAAACCTTCATCATTGTTGTTACTTGATATTACTTCATGTGAATGTTCACAAAAACAGAGTGAAAGTTTCGGTGTGTTAACAACACAGTGACGTCATATCTGAAAAGATGATTAAACATTAAACTAACATTAATAATATAAAATACTTTTTTTGATTAACGATTTAAAGACTCATTTCCTGCCTGACTCACTGTTGTAGATAAATAAAAAAATAGAACCGGAAATCCAGGCTACAGAATCGAGCTCAGAACGATTATGCTTACAAAAAGGAATAAAAACAAAACTCAATTAATTCTTGACAGAATTAACTGATTATTACTGACAACTTGAGAATGATGTCTACATTTGCAGCATGAGTAAATGCTCTGGATACAAATATTTTAAAATGCCTAATTGTAATAGTAATTTTGATGGTTTGCAGGAGGGTTTTAATATACAGCATGGTATACAGCAGTCACAATATAATAGTCAACAATATAATTGCAGTATGGTTTTAGTTTGCTGACGCCTGTCCAATGATGTGCATACTTCTCAAAGGTGATCTTGATGGAACGTCCTGGTTCTGCTTCTATAACCCATTCACAGCTGAGAGAGTCTTTGTAATATCCTGGCCAACCAGGAGAAAGGATGATTCCACTCGGAGCTGAGAAGTGACCACCACATGGAGCTGTGGAGAGATTTAGATGAGGAAGAAATTACTGCTGATTTGATCTACTGCACTTAATGATCACAAATTTGTTAAATAAGGCAAATGATCATAAATTGAGTTATTATTAGGTTATAGGAGGTCAATGGGGAAGAAATTATTGTTGATCAGGTTTGCCCTGCATAACCTCAGTGATTATGTATCTGTAAAATAGGAGAATTCGACTCTGAACTTTGCATAATATTATTATCAGATTACCTTAATGATTACGTATATGCTAAATATATTAGCATAAACAGGAAGATAATTTTATCATTATTTGGCTCCCTTGGTAACTAAAGTTAGATTCTTTTTTATGGAATCCAATTTTCCCTTCATCGTTTCAGAGACAACCCTGAAATAGAGCAGGGAATAGGAAGTAGCCTTAGCGTCTATAAATAAAAATCTAAACAATGAAGCAATGGTGCCAAAATGTTATTGTAGCAACGTTCACCTTTATGATATAAAACCTGTCAGTGTCAAGCTGCAGATATGAGGTCCTTTAAGGCTGCCACTCTCTGCTCTCCTGACCATATGAGAGGTGTTGCAACATAATCAGGCCCACACTGAGTGCAGAACGAGAGACTGACAGGAAGTTTAATGTCAGAAAGTAGGGGGTCCACCAGTCCCTGGTCCCCAACCCTACGCTCACCACTATCTTAATGTCAGCGCCCATTACATACACACTTCTTTTGCTAAGGGGCAAAGGGATATTGTAGTAAATGTCCTCTCAATTGCACAACTCTCAGTGCTGGGGCCAGGGTAATTACCTTCACACTTTGGAATGGGACCGCTCCACATCACCTTGCCATTGTCCAGCTCACAGGTGACAGTCTCTGCACCCTGGGTCTTGATGAAGCCATCTTCACAGATGACCGAGATAGAGCTACCTAGTTGGAAGTTGTCACCAAATCTCCGGGCATTAAGAGGAATCCCAGGATCGGGACACTCGTTATGGCCAAATGCTGTTTGAAGGTAAAAGAAAGAGACTTGTTATTAAGTTCCCAAGTTCCCTTTCATAGTGAAGCATTTGCAAGTCACAAAAAATGTCACTGTTGTTCCAACATCTGCCGTTAAAACTAAAAACTTAAAAATACAAGGGTATTTTATATTTATATAAGGGTAAATTATATGAATCTGAACATACTTGCATGGAGAAAGAGTTCACCATTGTGTGTCTGAGTTTGAGTGTGCACCCTATGAAGTCTAATTCCTAGTTCTAATCAAAAGCAAACCTACAATTCATAATCTGGCAAATGATGTAACTATTTGAAGTCTCTTGTAAGCAGTCTCTTGCACTTTTTGGCTGCAATCAAACATAATGTTTTCCTGCAAGTGGTGGCAGCAGGTAAAAGGTAAAAGGTGACTGGAACGGCACTTACAAAAAAGGGGTTCATTTTAGCTGCTTCTTCAACACATAGTATTGGAACAAGACTCCAATTGACTCCAACATTTCAAACTCTTTTCCTCTAAGGGCAGTGTTTTTTAATCTACTTAAAGCTATTGACCTCCTAGCTGTGTTTCATTTTTCCCTCTCCTAGAACTTTATGAAGCGTACAATGCACCCTGAGGCAGATGGCTTGGAAGGATGCTGCCCTCAGAGAACTCAAACAGCCCATCTGACTGCCTGATGGATGTCTTATGACAGGAAAGGCCTGCAAGAAGGACACCACGTCTGTCAGGACGAATACAGATTTAACTGTGCTCCATCACATTCCTGACAGCTTTTTACAGATAACACAGAGCAGCATGTCAATCTGTTGATGAGGCCAGATCTTACAGTCTTTCCTAATGAGAGAGCCCTAATATGCTCATTGAAAATAAATAAAACAATGCAAAAAACAGCCTCCTTCTGTTGGAGGCTTTGATGGATCATCATGGCATTTTAAGAAAGGACATTGTTTAAACTATATTCCTGTCTTTACCAAAGACCAAAAGATGGTGCGAATAATAATTTTCATTTGGTATAAATTTTGAATGCTGGAATGCTTGCAAGTGAAAGTGAAAGTGACCATTCCTGTCATTGTGAAACATGGCACAACAGTGAACCACAAGGAAATTACATCTCTGCATTTAATCCACACACAAACACATGCAACAGGGGGCAGCTATTGAAAGCGCCTGGGGATGGTACCTTGCTCAAGGGTACCTCAGGGCAACCTACTGGTCTGGGCAGCTAACCATTAGCAATTTTCTTGAGCATACAGAACAAATACTGAAAAATTGGAATTAATTTCCACAGTTTCTTGACTATCTATAATGCAAGAGCATGACATTTTGGAAAAATTACAAATGCTAAAAGTCATCTGATATCACTCATACCTGCGAGTATAGTGGCGATGCTATTTGTGATAAGATTTCCCCTCGTATTCCATCGCTTAATTAAAAAATATCCATGAATACTGCAGACAATCTATTGTGTACATTATAACTCCAAAGAAAGCATGCACAGGACACGCACTGCTGTAGGTGATGTTGAAGCCTCGGCCAGACATGGAATGGTCAGCTTGGAACTCCAGACGGAGGATGTTGCTGTTGCTGGTGAGGTGAGATGGCACTTCTGTCCCAGTGAAGCGGCCCAGCACAGCGGAGTCCAACAGCTCCCCGTCTTTCACTGTCAGGATGTCATAGGGAGCCTCCAAGTCAAAGTCGTTGAAGGCCAAGTGAATACGGCTGCCAGGCTCTGACAGAATCAGCCACACACAATTCAGGTTGTTTCCGTAGCCTTCTGGGTAGTCTGGTGAGAGGACTGTACCCATAGGTGCAGTGAAGTTTGATAGACAGGGAACTAGAAGAACAAAGCCAATATTTAAACAAGTTAAAAAAATGTCATCAATAACTAAATTAATTCAGTCTTAACATGACTCCAATAAGCTTGAATTGCTTTATTTTACCATGGAGAACTAACATCAGCAAAAAATGTACAAAAGGGACATATTAAGAGCTTGTTCAAATAGTCCAAAAGCATCCTGAAATATTTCTGATTTACTGAAGTAAGTTTCTTTAAGGTGGGTTTACAGCTGACACTGGTGCTTAAGTGAATACACACTGCTTGTGTTATCCGCACAAAAATCACTGCCAAAGGAAAAGGGCATGCTTCAGCAGCCATACATATGCTTAATGTAACCAAGTTCCATGCCAAGCATTGCTTCCAGGGCTATACAGGCCCCCAGCACTGGAGTAGTGATATTGCATTCTCTGGAGTGATGCAGCATCTGTGTTAACATATCTTTGGAAGTGTTCTGCAGAACTAATTTGCACCCAAGCTCACTAATGCCATTGTGGGAGAACACAATAAAGTCCTCACATAAATGCTCCACAAATCAATGGCAGAGTCTATCACTTCCAATTAATATACTTTTGCATTAGCAGCTGTCTAGAATCTATGGAAGTCAGATTTATAATAATTTTCACAAGGAACTATAGAAAACAAAAGTTTTCTTGTAGCTAATTAACTCATTTTAACAGTAAAAACATGTGAAAAAATGATCACAACAGCAATGAGCAATGGTTACTTTTTCTTCTTTATTTTCATTTGAGACCATCCCCTCACTTTTCTTAATCTAAAATAACTTCAATTAAAGCTTAGATTTCCTTTCATATTTTTAGCCTGTGATTGTTAGTTAATTAGGTTTTAACCACAAAACTATTTTTCATGATCATTATTACACGCCTTTGCATGCAGCAGTAATTACGGAGTAGACTTTAGTGTCTGTGAACTATGACCATTGCAGCCGTTCAGCTTTGCCAACTTCCTCAATATAGATCCAATCATTAAAATAAAGTATCACGGGAATAAAAACATGCCACTAATGCTAAAAATTGATACTTAGAAAATGTCAAAAACATTACTTTAATGGAACATGCAGAAGCTTTCAAACTGTAGGCAATTAGGTCTCACACTCCATCTGAAATATTAATGTTGCATATGCCATGGATAGTCTACAGTCTATAAATAGGCCCGATCGGCTCGCTACTCCAATTAGGCGGGGATGAGGTTTGGCTCTGCAGCTTACAGCACAAATTTCCTTAGAAAAGAATCCATATAAAGAGGGTGTAATTATAAGTAAACATTGAAATATTTGACTCATCTTTCTTTTATTTCAGGAAATGTATGTCCTTACTAGAGGCCCAGAAATCAATAAGCAGAAAACCCAGACCTCTCATTTATGTTTTGTGTTTTTCCCCATTTTCTCTATAGAAACAAGTCTCTGAACAACCATAATGTAATGTGTTTTAGTCCAATGTCAGCCTTATATTAAAGCAAATATTTACTCAAGTGGGGAAATATGTAACAGCTTATTATCTACAACATTTACTCACAGATGCAGATTGGGACATTGGCAGACCACTGGTTATTGTTCTGGCAGGATATCGTCTTTTCTCCAATAAGCTCAAAGCCAAACTGGCACTCAAAACGCAGTACATCTCCATTAGAGAAGCCGTCTCCTTCCCTCATGCCATAGAGAGGTGTGCCCGGGTCCCCACAGCTCTCCTTGTCGATTTCTAGAGAGAACAAATAAACCATTCACTGAAGTGGGCAGATTTGTAAGAAAAGCATACATACACAGATACCCAGAGACCCAGATATGAGATGCATAATAATATGACAACTTTGATACTTTAAAAAACTTTGTAAAATAATGCCCTACCAATTCACAGTAGTTACAATATAATTCATATACATTTGCTAGACATGTACTTTAAAAAGAATGGCTCAAGTTTTAACAACTTTATAACACTGGTTACTTGGAATCCATGGTGTTTTTAAATAAGGAACAAAAGGAATGGAACAATTTTTGCTAATTTTGCAGTTATTATAAATTTGGGAAAGTATTTAATTCACCAACTACTGTAAGTATAGTTTCTAGTGTAGTTTACATTGTCTAGGAGCAATCAGCCACTTGACACTGCGTTATAATTAGTCTTACCATGGTTAAATGAACTGTTCAATGAAAAATCCAATTTGCACAAATTTTCTCTTGGCTGGGATAACAAGTCATTAAAAATAATGAAAATGGCTGCTTGCAGTGTGCAGTTGCACAGTGTTTATCATATAAATCATCTTCTTTGAAATCAGTTTATGTGGTTAAGATAAGGTTTGGTGATGCATTGTTACAGAAACAGCTGACGACTCTTGAGTGTTTGCTAACAATACTGGATTTTCAGCCCCTGAGCTAAACTAACAAGCAAAAACATTTTCTCCAGACTCCAGACATATCTTGGCTGATTAACTACATCTGGGAAAGGAAAAGTGGAAACCATGTAAATTAAAACTTCCAACAAAGTATTCTTGTAAATCACATATACATAAAGTGATTTGTTACTTTGATACGTTTTTTAATTAACAACTGAATAACATGCCTGGACTTTAAGGGGTTAATTCAGATTTGAGAACTATGGTTTTGCTCCACAGCTGTCTGTAAAGGAGGCAATAAAATTTGCAGCACTAGCTAGATAATGCTGATCTCAGAAAGCATGTAGGGGAGCGAGCATTGCCCCCACACAGTGAGGATCCAGCCAGGCAAGACACACGGCATGCCCCTCCCACATGAGTCTGACCCTAGTTTGCCCCAACTTGATAGCACCCTGCATGGAGCCTTACATGGAGCAGCAGGCTGCCAGAGAGGGCTATACATCTTAGTGGACACCTCACACAGCCAGTTCGAGTTGAACTGTGAACCCCGTTGCGCTCCTCATATATATCCTCATACGAAACGAAGGAAGGAGGAGGAAAGAATAACTACAGTAAATTATATTTAAGAGCAAATTAATGTTGGCGCTCATTGGAGGGGATTTTTCCTTAGGTGTAATAGAAGTCTTTGGCCAGTGCTTGATGTATGGCATTAATTTCCTGCGTGACATGCTCTTTATGAGTGCCACAATGCGCCAGCTCTCTGGTTCAATCTGGAGGGAGGGCTGACGAAGGTTAGGCCATATTTACTGCTTTGTGCTGTACAACGGTGGGAAAATGGAGAGCAAATTGCCTGCAGAAATCCACAGCATCTGAATAATCTCAGACGATGCTTGTGCTTAACTGAAAGGTCAGCATGTCTGCTGGGGATCCATGAGCTGCTATAGCCCAGCTCAACATGACGGGCATTCCGTGTTTGTGTGCCTCAGGACCCTGCTAGCCTTAAAAAAAGGCAATACTTTTAAGCAGGCCAAGTGCTTATACAAAATAATGTACAAAGTGTGAAAACACACATGGGCACGGGTTGTTGGACTGCTGTTTCCCTGCAGTAATTACCATGTAACACCACCCATGAACATAACTGAACTGCAGCAGGGCTCATTGAATCCCCCTTTATATAAAAGTCAGTAAACACACTTTAATTTCAAATCGTTCTTTAAAACATAGACAGGTGATTTATCTAGTTTCTTGCTCGCCCCACGAACAATGGCCCATTTCAACAATTGTGTCTTCATGCATCTTTTAGAAGTGCTCATTATCCCAAATTCAATTATTGCTGCCAATTGGTGGCCAACTACTCAGCAGTTCTGAAACTTATTCCAGTTAGCTCTGCACTCCAGCCCAAAGAAAAAGGAACTGTTCAAAGATGAGGCAATAGCAATAAAGGACAACACACACAATGGACAACAAGCCTTCATCATTCAAGCTGCTCTCTTCTAAATAAGGTTTTTATCTTTAGTTTTTGGAGTATACAGTGATCACAGGGCTATGCAAGCAGAACGAATCTCCGTGCATTCCATCCTCAGCTGTTTAAGAATGCAGTATGGACTTGTGGATAAAGTTCCAGGAGAAAGCCCTTAAATAGTTCAAATACATATTACGAGATGTGTTATGAGGGTTAACCAAAGGAACCCAGCAATACAAGGTCATGATCAGACTTATCCCCCTCAACAATCTAAACTGTGAAGAAGTTTTAAATCATCATTTGTGCAGAACATGCACCTTCCTGCAGAAAAGCTGGACAATAGACAATACTTCTAAAAATCTAATGTAACAATACATTTTACTCTTACAAATGTCAGCCAATTGTTCTATTATATATTTTATGATGCCTTTTAATTACTAGCTACAATATATTTGGCATTTAAGCAGTTATGAGAAGGAAGAATTGTAATGAGGACCCACAGAAACATCCATGCATCCATCCATCCATCCTATTTATACACAGAAATATCCTGGAAACGTTTCGTGTCCATGACGGAGCTCGGCTAGCATATTAAATATAACTACATTTAAAGAAGGCCATGATTTTTATGCTGGACAATGCTCCATCACATGCATGGAAGTTCTCCACTGCATGGCCAGTAAAGGCCTTAAAGATGAAAGAATAATGACATGGCCTCCTTCCTCACCTGATCTAAACCCTATTGAGAACTTGTGGGCCTTCTTAAACAAGAGATTTACAGGGAAGGAAAACAGTCCACCTCTCTGGACAGTGTCTGGGATGCTGTGGCTGCTGCTGCTTCTGCTGCAAAAAAGTTGATTGTCAACGGATCAAGAAACTGCCAGACTCCAAGAATGGAAGGATTATGACTGTTACTAAAAAGAAGGGTGGCTATAGTGGTCACTGATTTTTTTTTTTTTTTATGTCAGAAACTTTGATTCATTTATTGTAATTTTTCATTTAGTTGCTTAATAATTCTGTACACTAAAAGAGCCTAATAATTGTGCATACATTTGTTAAACATTCAAGTTCCAGGGTTATTAACATTTTAGATTGATGGCACTGCATTTGTTCCATGTTAAAATGAATCCTCAAAATACTCACTTGCCTAATTATGGTGCACATGGTGTAATGCTGCGAAAGGAATGTGTTGAATACAACAGAACTAGAGAATAGTCTAGATTATTTGTTATTTATGTTGTTAATATAATGAAAGTAATTACAAAGCTTTTTCTGTTAAATAGGCATATTGAAGGGGGAAGTGTGAAGCTGCTGCATTAACCCTGGTCCAAAAAAAACAAACCCAGACCTGCTAAGCAGGCTGGTTTTGGTTCACTGCCACACACACACACACACACACACACACACACACACACACAAAAATCTTGATTTTATTTGAAGAATGAACATATTAAGAACCAAAGATGTCTAAATGTGCTAAAGACAGAATGTATCTTAATTTTCTCTCTGGATATCTCCTTATTAGTTTTGTTATTGGTTTTAATACATTTATTTTTTTTAATATTGCTATATATGTATGATGGCCCTTAATTAAAAATGGCACAAAGTGGCCAAATCTTCCCAATTTAAATAACTTTAAGAAACAGCTTCAACAACATCTACCGGGCATGAAATTAAAGCCCAGGCTTTGAAATAACTTTGCTTTTGGGACAATATTTGGCTGATTTATGCCACTTTTTTTGTATCGCAACAACATTTACATTTGCGGCATTTAGCAGATGCTCTTATCCATAGCGACTTCCATGTCCTAATTACAGGGACAGTCCCCCTGGAGACACTCAGGGTTAAGGGTCTTGCTGAGGGACCCAGTGGTGGTACTGCTGAAGGTGGGATTCAAACCTGGGACCTCTTGAGCCATAGGTAAGTACCCTACCACTAGACCACCCCTGCAACAACAGTCACTTTGAAATAACATCAACTTGCCCCACTTAAGTGTAAAAAGTGGATGTTCACTGTGCTTTGCTCTGTGACCAGAAGGCAGTCCTAAGGTAGAGATGACATTTTCTGTACAAGTGGAATCCAGCTTCCACTTTACAGTTTCCAGCTTGGGCACGTAATCATGTGAAAAATGACCTTCAAGTCTAAGCAGAACATAAAAGATGTCGGCATGTAATCTGACATAAAATCTGCACTAACGAGTATTTTTACTTGGCCGGTGATGAATTGGCTGGAAGAGACCATACTAATACCTCAGTACAACTCCTGAAATTAATGAATTTGACTGCTAGTAGTGGTAAAAATGCGGATCATAGACTGCCTTAAGTTGTGTAATTTAAGGCAGTCCATGTTCTGCACTCTTACCACTACTAGCAGTCAGATTTATTTCAGAAGGTATCCTCATTTCAACCAAGCAAGAGGCCTAATTTTGAAATGAGATTCAGGCCTTTTAAGAGTTCAACTCTTAGCAGCATTGAAGGTTAGATGCTTTGGGCAAGAATCAGTTTAGAGAAATCTTTTAGAAGAAAAAAAAATACAAAGCATATGACTCTGATGCAATTCATACCCTGTTTTAGGAAAAAGCATGTTTGCACAACATCTGGAAAAAAAGGATCTTTACATTTGCATTTAAATGAAAGACTATGGGCCAAATAAATGTGAGACAGTGCAGTGCACAATCTGACATGTCTACTGAGTTGAACTTTTGACTTTGGAAGCTTTCGTCTTTAATACTGCTGGATGCCAGAAGATCATAACACAGGTTTTTTTCTACAGTGAGAGGTCCATCCATCCATTTTCTGCCGCTTGTCCCAAACGGGGTCGCGGGGGAGTGCTGGCGTCCAACCCAGCGCACACAGGGCGAGGACGGGGGACGCACCCTGGACAGGTCGCCAGCCCATCGCAGACAGTGAGAGGTGTTTTGCAGAAAATGGTATCAGGGAGGATCTTTAAGTTAGTTTAACATTTTAATGATAGTTGGGGGTGGAGATGAGGAAGAGGTGGAACATGACATTAATTAACATTTTCCCTGCTCACTGGTGCACAGTGATATACTGAAAAATGTCACTACACTTCACCTCAACGCTTAATTTTCTGACTGGCATGTATAAGGAATCTTGCTTTCAAAAAAAAAAAAAGAAAAAAAAAAGATACGAAAAAATGGAACACCGTAACAGCAACTGGGAC
This sequence comes from Hepsetus odoe, assembly GCA_017165825.1. Classification (NCBI taxonomy): domain Eukaryota; kingdom Metazoa; phylum Chordata; class Actinopteri; order Characiformes; family Hepsetidae; genus Hepsetus; species Hepsetus odoe. Next base: position 12,514,909 of record CM029368.1, read on the forward strand.
TACATTTTAAGTTATATTATCTGATGTGATCACCTGTATCTAGTACTAAAAGCAAAAACAATGTTATTCTGCAAGCAATATTTTATTCAGCACATGTACAAATGCCTTTGTCTCTCTGCTTTGAGAACTACTAGATTACTTTTAAGGGGGTTAAAACTGTGAGAAAAACAGGCTGGTTGGACCAAAACTAAGTAAATAAAGCATAAAGTAATCAGCCACACTTTCATTATTTCCACTTGTGTAATGAAAGTCCCTTTTGCAATATTCTTTATAGATTCTGATTGCATTTAAGCCGGTATGTTTTTTGTTTCTTTCACATGGGCAAAGGGCGTCCAATTTGCACCTGAAACTGGTGCAAAATTTTCTGTACTTTTTGTCCTTTGAGTATGCATTTGAGCAAGTGTAAGACCATGTAATAAGATATGATTTGGTTCAATAAGTTGGTGATTCACTGGAGTATTTCTTTTTGTATGCACTCCAGCTAATACAGTTTATTTAGCAGGCAGAGCATATTTGGCTTGATCTTCCCACCAGACACAAAGATATTTCCCAAATCAAATATGAGTATTTACCAACATACAAAAACTAAAAATATCATCTTCTCTCCAGTTTAAATAAGTACTCTCTTATTTATTATAAATAAATATAAAAAAAATAGTGGTGGTTTTCATACTAAAATTAGTAATAATTTATTCAGCGGTGGCCTAATGGTTAGGAAGTTGGCCCCGCATCGGAATATTGTGGGTTTGATTCCCTCACCAGTAGTTTTCCCTAAGGTACCGCCCCTTTCACTGCTCCCCGGATGCTTTCAATAGCTGCCTACTGCTGCATTTGTGCTTATGGGTGAAACGCAGAGGTTGAGTTTCGTTGTGCTATGAAGCGTTTCACAATGACATGGGTAGTCACTTTCACTTAACCAATATTCTGAATACCCAGTTTTCTGATTCTGAAAACTAATAGCAAAAGACCAAAGGAATGAAGGGAAACAGAAGTCTTTTTTTGACACTGCTGCAGCACCAGTTTCTTTTTACAGGACGTCTTTAGAAATTCTTCCCCTTTATATAACACAGAAAATAAAATTCCAGAGTAAAAGTCTTAAACCTGACTTTTCAAGCAGCTCTTTGGGGTCTCTGATGGTTCTGGTTGGTATTTATAAAACATAGAGTAAAATGTCTTTGTAGAGGAAAAAAAAGCTGCAGTTCACTCATTTTGCACATTTTCTCATACAGTAATGAACTACTTTATTAGCATTTTCTGAGTTTGCACTCAAATGTATATTCTCGACATTTGCTCTCTACCTCGCTCTCTCTCCCCTTTTCTTTCTTTCTTTCTTTCTTTCTCTTTCTTTCTTTCTTTCTTTCTCTCATTACCCCGAATGGCATGCTGTTCATCATGCTGACATTAATTTATTACTAAACCTTGAGGCAGGAGAGATAATCAAAGATATGGGTTTTGTAGGCACTCCTGCTTCCATCCAACGCATGCAGCACGGGTTTAGTGAATGAAAGTCTGTTTCTTGCAGCCAAAGCTTCAACACAAACCAACAGCATGACATTTGAACTGCTCGGTTTTTCCTTTATTCTCAGTAGTGAAAAGCCATAAAAAGCTGTGTGAACATATAGCATAGACTGTATTTAGATGAACTGTTATTGTGTCACAACTCATCTATGGGTTTACGTAGGACTATTTGTCCACACTCACTTTTTAGTTTCTTTCTTCCTCTATTTCAAGGTCCCTGCCTGCTAAGGAATTTATTCTTGTGTTTGCTATTGAGCATAATTTTGCTGCTCAAAGTAAAAAAAAATGTTCACTTGACAAAGCTTCCTTTCTACAAGTCTTTTTTCTTTTAAACATATACTAAAACGATTCCACATCTAAAATAAACATCACTGCCCAAGTTCTACAAGATCTTGTTTAGTCTTGCTGCTGGTACTGCAAAGTAAATTAATGCGCATGATGCTTGCAGAGGCAGCACTGGCCTAGTGGTCAGGGACTAGGCCCCAGGATCCGAAGGTTGTGGGTCTGAGTTCCAGATCAGATGGTTGCCCTGAGGTAACCTTGAGCAAAGTACTGTTCCCATCACTGCTTCCTGGGTGCTGAATGTAGCTGCCCCCTGCTGCACATGTGTGTATGCGAAACAAAAGATGCATTTTGTTTCATTGTGTGCTGTGATGTGTTTCACAATGACAAATAGTCAATTTCACTTCACTTCACATTAATAATAACAAAAAAAGAATGATATATGGTAAAGAATAAAAGTAAATGGTCACTTAGACTATTTAACCATCTGATGGGTAGAAAGTATTTGCAGAAGGAAGTCAGTGCTAGCTGGTTATTTGCCTTTTTTATACCCTTTAATAACAACAAGCCTTTGGGAGTTGTAGCACAGTTCTGATAGTCGCCAGCCTTTTCACATCTCTGTTAAAGTAGGTGAATTATGGAAACACTGAAACATGCAAACATTTGCTAGGGCTGCTACTGAGGTTATTAGTTTAGTATTTATTTATTTATTTTTATCTCCTTACCTTTGTAGTTTATCTTGAAACCTATCGATCCCACACTTTCATCAGACTGAAGGTGGAGCCACATCTGATGGGTCATGCTTACAATGAGATCAGGAACAAAGCTGCCCGTCAAGCTGAGAAAAGAGTCAGACATATGTAAACATGCACATTAATCCAAACATCGAATATGTTCATTGAATAACACTGAATAAGCTTCATGTAAACCATATCGTAATCCACTTTCAATACTCAGATCAGGTGCTTTGATAACTACAAGCTTTCTTGGGTGCTTTTTTTCTTTTCATGCAAAACAAATGACAATGCTAAGGCACTCACACTTGCAGGATTGTGCGAGGATCTCCCACTTCACCACCATCTCCAATGGTTAGTGTGTCATAACCCAGTTCCAGGTCAAACTCCTCAAAGTTAATCTGAATCACCTGTCAACAGAAATACGTTATAAGGCTTATTGGTGTGTGAAATGATCTAAATTTGAGTTTATGGTTCTTGCACATTTAAAATTTTTCCATCTAATGAAAAAAAAAAAAGCATTGATATATTATTGAATATCAAGATCATTTTCTGCTGCTTGTCCCAAGGGAGGATCACGGGGGGTGCTGGAGTCCATCCCAGCTCACACGGGGACACACCCTGGACAGGTCGCCAGCCCATCGCAGGGAGGAGCGTGACGGGGACGGCACCTTGCTCAAGGGTACCTCAGGGAAACCTATTGGGAAGGGGTTCGAACCCCCGACCCTCCGATCAACGCCCTAACCACTAGGCCACCGCTGCCCCATTATTGAATATAGTGGATAAAAATATATACATTTCTTAATTAATTATATTGAATATACTTTCAATCTTTTTTAGACAGTGGCAATGTTTGAAAAGTTCATTTAATGACTATAATATGATGATGATAAAAAAAATAAAAAAATAAAAAAATAATAATAATGCCTAGGCTTTTGAAACATGTCAGGTTGATTATTCAGTTACAGAGAGGTGGGGTATAATACATCTATATTAATTTCTGGGGTGTCCCTGTTAACAGTTCAGTAGGCCAATATAATTGCCTCTATTCAGTTCATAGTTTTCAAAAGAGATACCATAAAGGGACTGAAATACAGGCTCTCTGGAGAGTAAAGTCACATGTTTAACTCATTATTTCTATGAAGTCATCAACGCAGTGACTGTAATTTGGGCTGCACCAGTTCAACTCCTCAGCCCATTTGAAAGTGAAAAGTTCTGTCTGTAATTAGTGGATCTTTGAGGACATTCTCCTATTTATCTCCACCCAGTTCCCTTAGGACAATGTCTCTGATGGGAACTCAACCATATGGTGAAAATCAGGAAAAAAAATCTAACAGGCAGTTCCCATTAAAGACTGGGGAATCAATGCATTCATTCAACTCTAGTTATTTAAAAGACAATTACAGCTTCTGGATAATTGGTATTTAGTCAAGGTAGGTAGAAAATGAGCCTTAAGAGGTGAAAAAGGTTGAGAAGACTAAAATATTTTAAACTCTGAACTTTTGATTTTGATTCTCCCAATTAAGTGAGTCTGAAAGAAATTAGTTGCCATGGTAATAAGATCTCAACCAGACAGTGCAGACAGTTGTGTTTAACAACTTTGAGATCTGCATTGGTTGGTGATTGTCAAGACATTTTTGTACAAATTACCAAGCATAATTACAATAATTACTGTAAAATCACAAAATGACATGTTATGTGTAGGTATGGGCATAATTGCATGTGAATAAGTGAAAGGGTGGCTGAAAAGCTGCTGATGGGGGAGTGTGAAAACTGTGCAAGTATTTTAATAGACAGTTTGTGTATTTGGGTGCCACATAGCTGGTGTATTTTTTAATCACATGAGTAATAAAGTTGTACTTGACTTAGAACTAATATTTCTGTACGTCTGAGTGCCTCTGAATGTTGTGTGGGGTGTTGGGGGTCTAGTAGTAGAATACTTGTCTACAAACCAAGAGGTCAAGGTTCAAATCCCACCTCAAGCACTACCATCATTGGGTTCCTGAGCAAGACTCTTAACCCCAAGTTTCTCCAGAGGGACTGTCCCTGTCGTTAAGAAATGTAAGTCACCCTGGATAAGAGCATCAGCTAAATGCCATAAATATAAATGAGTATTGCTTCTGTGTTACAATGAAAGGCATTAGATGTTAGACATTGGTTGCTATGGGAACTGCTATGGTTTATTGCAAATCATTCTGCCTACCAGTCTTCAGCAACAACCATTTTGCTAAAAAAAAAAAAAAAAGGGCCAAATTTGAAAATGGAACATGACTGACATTCATTGTAAGAATATTCAAATCCATTACACTATAAAAACAAACAAAAAGACCCTTTAGTCACATATTAAAGTGACGATGGTAAACTGATGTTCCTGTTGTAGTAATGAAACAGGCTACAGGGGCAGAAAAACAGTGAGTTCAGTTTGCACTAGTGCTGCTGTTAAAAAGGCCCTAATATCATGGTTATGTACAGCCATCTTACTCTATAACCCATTTATTGAGAAATTCAGAACAGTTTTGATAGTGGTTTTTCCTTGGACTGAAAAGAACTGAAAACTGCTTGATTTGAAAAAGTCACTAACAGCACTAGTCAACGGACAAATGACTGATCTCTGTCAACAACTTTTCATGTGAGACAGGTTTTTCTGACACATCTGAGAATTATTCAGCCTTTCGTAAATTACAAATTGGAAAGAGGGAGAATTTTGTTCAGTGTTGGACTTTATTTGTCAGTTGTCAGTGTATTTCTGTGGGTAGAGTACTTATACATGCTGGGTACTAGAAATGGATATTAGAAAACCTTAAGATAAATTAAAGAATTGCTTTCAACTGTTGGGTATACAGCTCACTAAAACTTGTGGCAGAACAACTAATGTATCTGGTCCCAGAACTGCTTTCAAAATCGCTTCCTGTTATAGAAATATTGTACAATGTACTGTGCTTGCCATCTTACAGTTTCTTTAAATGTCTTTTCTCCAATCAGTACAACATATATCAAATTCTGTTTTGTGAATAGTAATCGTTTTCTGCTCTTTTCAAAGTACAGAATGGGTCAAATGTAGTGTTTGTAGTAAACAATGATATGGCTATTCCTATACATGTTAGGGAAATCACTAAATGACATCTAATTTGCATACATGGACAGCTTTTACCAGCACTACTCCACATTGCAAGGACTGTAATATTCTGTGAGTTGTGCAAGGCAGAACACGGCCTGTTGCTGTCATGAGGATTAGCTCTGGAGGCAGAATAGTGCATGTGGTGGGCAGTAATTAAGCCAGTGGAGCACAGTATCGAATAGGAAAGCAATGAACCAACAGAGCAGAATTATGATTTCACAATAAAGTAGCCAGGCCTATAGAAAATATCTGTGTGGGGGGAAGGGAGAGGTTGAGTCAGACCGACAGATCTATTTCAGCAAAACAGCTTAGGATGGCCATTGAGAAGGGCCATTTGAAAGTGCCTGGTATAAAAACACCAGCATAGAGAAACCCTTAAATCAACCAGTGCATTCAGAAAAGGACCTTCATATCTGTTTCTGTACCTGCGCAATATGTGGGAAACACACACACAAAATGTTCCTATGCTCTCATGGTAGGTACAGGTGGCATGGCATCTCGACTCAATTTAAAATGTCAACATGTTCAAAGCAAGCAAAGCATTAACCAGCAAGAGTGAAAAGCACCATACTAAGTCTACACCCGTGACTCACCCCCTTCCTTAAAAAAGGAGGGCTTAACAGCCCTGAACTCACACACACACATACACATACACACACACACACACACACACACACACACACACACACACACACACATATATATATATATATATGAAAAGAGGTAAGATCAAGTACCTTGTCAATAGATTAATGTGATATAAATAGGGCTGCCAGGCCTATCCTTATTTTCTTGTCCCCCAGATAAAGCTCACAGCACTGGGATCTGTGATCAGTCTCAGGCTTCTGCTCCACCTGCTGCACACTCAACTACCATAATTTACAAACAGGCTCACTGCTGATGTACTGATTTCTTCCAACATTCCAAATACACATACATCAGGAGGACAGGAGATGCTAAATCTCCCCTAGGTGTGACTCTAGTGACTCTAGTGTGTGTGCTTCTGTGTTTCAGTGAGTGTGTCTGTGTGTCTGCCCTGCAATAGACTGGCAACCTCTCCTGGAGTGTTTCTGCACTTATAATAATGAAATAATTATTTATGAGTGCCAGGATAGGGTTAGAAGTGGCTCAGATAATGCAAGGATGGATCATGTTTAAGTAAGCAGTAGTGGAATGATGGTTAGAGATGAGGGCTTGCAACCAAAATATTGCCATTACAAACCACAGGCCTGGCAGGACAAAAAGATGGCAAGTGGGGTGGTAGGAGGGGTGGATGAACAAAGCTTACCCACTCCCACTTCCCATGGCTAAAATGCATTGGACATGGGACTTATGTCCATAACCCCTGCTATACCACCCACCACCCCACCCCCTGTCTCAGGCATGCAGCACACTGCTCTTGCTTGTGGTTTGTATTCCCAGCTGGTGTATCTAGGATGGATAAAAAATGGATAAACGACATTAAGAATGGTTAATTTCTGCTCATTCACTTAAACAATGTCATTGGAGTATCCACCCCAAAAAACATCAACGTACAGAATAATATTTAAATAAAAACCTAATCCCCTATGCAAAGGTATGCTTTAATGACAGTAAAAAAATGTATTTGTTTACATACACAATGATAAACTAGTAAGTTTACACCTCCTTTTTTAAACAAAAAATAAATTCTTTTAACCACACCCTGCATAAACGTTTGCAGCACTATTCAAAAATACTGATTGAATTGAAATGTTTATAAATTGCCCCAACATCAGAAAGCATAGGGCTTAATGAGGGGCAGCGGCGGCCTAGTGGTGAGGGAGTTGCCCCGGATCGGAAGATTGTGGGTTCGATTCCCTCACCAGCAGGTTGCCCTGAGGTACCCTTGAGCAAGGTACCATCCCCATCACTGCTCCCCGGGCACTTTCAATAGCTGCCCCCTGCTGCATGTGTGTGTATGGAAATGCAGAAATGCAGAAATGGAAATGCAGAGGTTGAATTTTGTTGTGCTGCGTTTCACAATGACAAGGGTAGTTACTCTCATTTAATTATTATTATTTAGGAACCGTGGTCATATAAGGTTATGACTCTTCAGTTACAAGGATTTTCAATACAAAATTAATTATGTGCTACTATTCTGTTATAATACCTAGGTTAAGAAGAGAGGTGATCAGTGAGGAGCAGTATGGATGCAGATGAAGGAGTACTTCTAATGCAACTGCTCTGAGAGTGTAAATGGAGTGACACAGATAGAGTCAGAAGGATATAGAATATAATAGGGTGCCTTGTGAGCACTTGTGGTATTGTACGAGGAAATCAAGAGTGACAGAGAAGTATGTAAGAGTGGTACAGTATATGTATGAGGCAGTGGTTCAGCAGTGAGATCAGCAGTAGGAGTGACAGGTGCATTTATAGAAGAGACGGGATTACATAAAGTGAAGTGAAAATGACTATTTGTCATTGTGAAACACAGCACAGCACTCAGTGAACCAAAATAAAATGCATCCTCTACATTTAGCCCATACACACTGTGCAGCAGTAGCCAGTCGCATCCAGTGGCTGGGGAGACGTGTTGGGGACGGTAGCTTGTTCAACCACTAGGCCTGGTACCTTGCTTAACCAACTTGCCCTTTCTTGTTTGCAATGGTGAAGAACAGGTTGACAGAAAAGATTAGACAGGATTTCCTGTGGTTTATAATGTTTACAGATGACATTGTGATCTGTAGGGAAAGGAGCAGCTTAAGGAGACCCTGGAGCTGGGGATATGCTTAAAAAAGTAGAGGAATGAAAGTCAGTAAAACTAAGAATACATTATTGTGAATAAAAGGGCGGACAGATGAGTGGTTAGACTGCACTTTAAATACTTAATGGATTTAATTGGTCAGAGTATGAGAAAAGGTGAAGGAGAGAGTGCAGGCAGGGCGGAGTGGAAGAGTGGAAGGAGTGATCTATGGCATAGGGGTACCAGCAAGAGTAAAAAGGAAGGTATACAAGGTGAAGTGAGACCAGCAATGTTATATGGATTGGAGATATAGATGTTGCTGACAAAATAACAGGTGGCAGAGTGAAAGATGCTGAGATTTGCATTTAGAGTGGCAGGATTAGAAATGAGTACAGCGAGGAATGGAGCTGCCAGTTAAGAGGAAAAGAGAAAAGCCAAAGAGGAATTTTATGGAGGTGGTGAGATAGGACATACAGGCAGTCAGGAAGAAAGGTATACAGAGGATTCGTTGTGACGATCCTTCAATGGGAACAGCCAAAGATCCTGCAACACGGTTTTTACTTGGAGGTTTCTTAACGTCTGATATTACACTGCAGGGTTTTTTTTTTTCCCATAGACTTTGTTCAGTTGTAATGTATATTATTATCCACTCCTTGTCCTATGTTCTCCTCTGTGATGTATCATGTAATGGAAGAACATTGTTATGTTTTATTTTGCACTGACTACCTACTTGATTTGACCTACTTGACTTGATTTGAAAATACAAAATGACAATCGTTGCTCTTCCATAATGCACTTCCTCTGAGCTCCACACACTCAACATTAGTCAGATGGTGCTGGCTGAACAGCTGTCCACCCGCAGAGCAGCCTTAACACTATCACGTCCTCCCTCCAGCTTGACAGCTATTGCTCACAGCAGCCTGTCAACTCAGAGCCACGTCAAACAATGATGACACTGATGAGTAAAAGTCGTGCTCTGTAACAGACAGCACCAGTGCTCATTCACAGCACAGCAGCTTATACCATAAGCCACTTAGCAGTACAATTCTGATGAAAAATGCAACATAAAAGAAAACTGAGTCAAAGTTAGATTTGCCAAACAAAGTCCACCCTTTACTTATGCTTATTATTTCATATTTAGGGCCTTAAGCAGTAAAGATGTCTTTGATAAAAGAATGACAGGAATATTTACATGATCTTAATCTGCTTTACCGTGGGGACATAAACACTTTGAAACTCTATATTTAAAATGCAGTTTTCAGTTCAAAGCATCAGTCAGTGTCTTCTTTTGTTCCATCCCTCCAGGAAGTCATTAAGACTAGTGTAGGATAAAGAAGCTATGAATTCATTTTATTCCCCAGTGTGTGTAGTTTCATCTGTCAATCATCCAGCAAAGTGAGAGATGATGAGTCGCCCATACGCTTTGAGACAAAATAATATTTTTCAAGTGTACTGTACTATGTACTAAATTAACAGCATAAAATAAACGTGAAAATGATGTTAAACGAGGTTTGTACAATTTATGACCCACAGACTTAAGTTTTGTATTCTAATATTTAAAGGAATCTTTCATCTTTGCCTGGGGCTCCAGGACACCATAATTGGCCTCAGTCTCATGAATATGATGATCGACCCCCATCACTCACAGTTGTGCGGGCAACTCAATGATGATTGGTGTCAATTTTCATTTCATGCATTCACTTAAAAAAAAATTCTATTTAGTTTGGTATGTTATACGAATTTTAATATTTTGATGCCCACACCCAGGGGAGTGAGAGAAGCATGGATTGGATGAGGTAGCTTCCACTTTTTAATAATCCGAGGTTAAAAAGGCATTTATTAGCTTTTCTCAATAGTTGACCTTCTTTTCAGGGTTACCTTTCTTTCATTGGGCTAACACCTGATATAAAGAGAGAGGGAAGTCCACTCTAATTGAATGACAACATTAAGGCAGCCAAGACATAGCTGACCTTTGCTGCTCCTCTGAGGTTAATGTTCTTTCTAAGTGTCGATCTCCATTGAAGAAGACCAATTAGGTGACAGAACTGCATTTCCTAGAAGATAAAGCTGGTTAAAGCTGGGTTAAACCTCTACAAAACTACAAGCACACAAGCATGAGAGCTCTTGCAAGACATATCTAGTGATTAGAACAGCCATTATCTTATATCTTTTTCCTCCTTGGTAGAAAGACACATAGGATTGGTTTTATGGAGGGTCACCTTGAATAAAATGTGTTCTGGATCTTATGGTCTCTTGGATGGAGCTAAAATGTATACAGCTGAAGAAAAATGAAGGCTTTGCTTTTGTCAGAGTGCCATATTTTCTGCACATGCAAAACTGACTATATGAGTTTTTTGCATTTTGGAAAAACTCAAGCCTCTTGCAAGATACATTTACATTCTCACATATAAGTTGAAAGTTAAACTAATCTGAGTTGTTCATCATTCGTCCAGAGAAGTCAAGTTACATTTACGGCATTTATCAGGTGCTCTTATCCAGAGCGACTTCCATCTCCTAATTACAGGGACAGTCCCCCTGGAGCAGCTCAGGGTTAAGGGTCTTGCTCAGGGACCCAGTGGTGGTAGTGCCAGAGGTGGGATTCGAACCGGGGACCTCTTGATCCAGAGGTCCGTAGCCAAGTACCCTACCACTAGACCACCACACTAACTTCTTAAACTCACAGTTCTACAATGATTTGTGGTCCTACCTGGAGATGAATGACCTAAGGATTATGACAAATAATCTCAACCATATAAACATGAAGATTATAGCATATATTTTGAAAATATGTATATTTTTCTTTTTGCTATATTTTTAACAATCAAAAATGATATTTAAAATTTCAGCTTCTGCATTTTTTTCAAACAGCAAGTAGTACTTGACTAAACACAGAAGTGAAAATAAACTCTGATTTACACTTGTAATGAACTGCTGAAGATGTTTAGGCATCTGACAAAACTAAATTTGGCTGATCAATTTTTCATCAATTTAAATCAGATGTGCTGTTTTCACAGCACCCACACATTTGAAGATTATAAGATGGATATTTGTGGTTTGAACAATTAGATTTAAAACTGCTTAAAAGAAGATTGGCATTTTCCTTCTCCTCCTATTGCCCTTGGGTCCATTGCACCTCTATTTTTATATGGATAAGCTCTATTCAGACACAGTTTTGGAACCCAGGATAAATGAAAAGACCAGATGTTAATGTGGTCTATATTATCCTGTCCATTGTGAAGGACTGGGCTTAGGCTGGGTTTAGATAAGGGGTACAAAAAGAATTTTTTTACCTTGTAGGCTAAAAAATAAGATGGATCATAAAGATTTGACTGACCTCAGAATGATATGCTGCCAAAATGTGCTGGTTATGAAGGCCATATTTCTATACATTTGTACTTGATGGGATTTGAGAAACAGCAAAAGCACTGTATTAAAGCGTGTTCTGTGTACAAGAGCTGTGCTACACTCAAATGCATGCATATTCTACATTTGCTGCAATGCTGCTGGCTCTCTGTGAATACACAATGCTGCACATTACACTGTACAACCTAGACTTAAATAGGCCATATATTCACAGTGTTTACTTATGACACTGTAACATGTTTCAGGATTTACTTTCCGAAAATCTACTGACACAATGTTCTTACACCTGGCTTGAACAGCCAAAAAAAACCAAAAAAAAAAACACCATCACACATCAGTGCCCTTTCAGTCCAAACCAGTGACCCTTCAGTCCCTGTCAGTGCTGCAAAGGAGGTAAGTACTAATGTCTTCAAACTGAATTAAGCCCTGACACCTATCCAGTTCTCTTTCACCAAGGTTAAAGCAGGGAGCACAATATAAATAAATTGGTGCCCTAAAATTGTGTCTGCCAAAAATAAATGAAGCAATAATGTTCTCTGCTGTAAGCAGCCATTAGCCATCCCTCACTTGAAGGAGGGCAGAGACATCTGGCAACATTGTAGAGGCTCCATTTTAATGCAATCACTTTCGGGTCTCCTTAAGTGCTTCGTTTCCTTCAAAGATCTAACTTGGGATGCAATGATGACAGTTTTTTTCTTCGTAATTGAGTAATGCCGGTCTTGACAAAATCACATATTAAATCCACAAAGGTTCAGGCCAAAGGCAACAGAGTGGGTTAGCGAGGAATTTTAAACCTTCTTCCCATTCAGCAAATCTGATTAAAGCTTTGCTGGTCTAACTACTTCACTAGAATCAACAAAGTGAAGCAAATTACACTGTCCATTTCATCTGTAATTATAATTTACTTTATAGGTTTACTTATTCACTGTCCCCAAACCTTTAAATAATTGCTGGTTATATTGGTTCTATCAATGTTTTAGTCATTTTATGACAAAAAAGAGGGAGGAGGCATCTTGAAGTCTTTGATATATTGAAAACTACATGCCATAGAGAAGGCTCCAGGAAAACAAAAACAAGTTGAGCTTGACAAAACTACTTGAGCTGGCAGAGTCCCAGACCTTTCAAAGCACCCAAAATAACAGTTGAGTAGGGAGGTGGGCTGTGGGAGGAGGCAGAGCATCTTTTTGGCCCACAAGGCTTTCATGCAACCTTCTATCCATCACAGTACGACAACGTGTCTAGACAATTTCATAATGGGCCTCTGAACATTTGGCTGGTTCAGATAATATGGTATTGTAAAAAAAAAAAAAAGTGCCAAACCCAGCCTTGGAGTGGAGATTCTGGTCATTGACTAGTGTGGATAACAGAAGGATGAATGGGCCGAAGTCAAGTGTGCAAGAAACTTAATTGGCCATTTATAGATACGTGGCAATGTACGAACTAACTCAGTCAAACTCGGCCTCCAGAAAGTGTCTCTCGCTGCTGGAAATAAAACTTCTTTATAGACGTAGGTGCAGACAGGTGCAGGGAAGGTCAATGGAAGCCACTTACTAAGCAGGTGAAACAGTTTGTTCTATAAGATTTATTACCCGAGAGTATCGCTCAACTCGAAGAGAGTCGAACTCGAAGGCCTTGGTTTTGAAGCTGACCAGAGTGGATTTGCTAGGGGATCTTGTTTGTTATACATGGGAGGTCAGTTATTTGGAGATGAATTGCAATGTTAGTGACTCAAATCAACTCGAATCAATTATGGGGCATGGCGCCGGGCAGACAGAGACAGCTGCGGTGTTGTCGCAGCTGTTATTACAAATGTGGACTGGAGGGACATCAATCCACATGTCCTGAGCCACTCCACCGCATGTTCATCAATATGAGCCCCTGCTGAATGCCACCACACTCCGTCCTGCACACGGTAGCATCTCTCTCGCTCACTCTGTGTGCCTTGTCACATTCAAGGTTTAAGAGAGGACACTGATGCTTCTCAGACACGTGTGTTAACACGTGATAAAATGTTTCAAGCAGACACACACACACACACACGCCCCTTGTCCGGTTTATTGTAAGGATGCAGTGATGCAGATTAAACTCAAGTGTGACCCTAAAAGCAACAATGGCAAAAATGGAGCAGACAGGTACCATCTAAACACAACCAGTGACTAACAAAGCCCATTATATGGCCATCCATAAAAGTGTATAGGGCTGTGTTGGAATGAAAAGAGGAAAGGGGGGTTGTTGCAAGGCCATAGAGAAAGGTGGAAAAGAACAGGGGAGAAGGCAGAGAGCCATCAAACAGAAGGCCAGGACAAAACGGGATAGTCAGGAAGAGCTGACGCTCACACACTTTCGCTCTGCTCCAGCAACACCAGCCTTGCTGACCCTGGAGCAGGAGATATGAGAGCTGTACCTGGAATACTAATGGTGGTTAGGGCAGGACAACATTATGGACCCTGGCAAAAATCATTGACTCATCGCACTCACCTTTTTTACTGCATAGTAAAAGACACAAATCAAAACGATGACACAAAACAATTTTTCAGAACATTCTGTCAAATATACCTTAAACAAATCACATGATGGGGTAAAAATATGTCTCAATTCTAAAATAAAAAAAAAATTTAGAAATAAAGTCCTTGTATAGAAGGACTTGTATAGAAGTATAGAAATAGTCCTTGTTGCTCATCATCTGGCCCAAATTCTTTGAGGCACATACTTGACTACTAAAAAACAGTTAAAAGGATAGCTATGCAGAACGGAGATTCTGATGGGTTTAAAAAAAAAAAAATCCACCATAATTGTATAGTCAGATTGCGATCAGGGCTATTTGCTAGACGTATCTTTCAGTTATATCTTGCAGAGTTTTATCTAAGATCTTCCATTTTCATTCTGGGAACTTAAATTAATCAACATCAAATCTGTTTTCTACTGAAGGAATGAGAAAAGTTTCAGTACACTTGTGGTTTGTTTGTTTGGATTAGACTGTCATGTCCTCTGGTCATTTTCCTGACTTGTAAAAAAAAATGAGTGGGCATTATATTCTTCAGACAATGTTTTATTAGAGCAGCATCAGTCAAAAAGGTTCTAGCATCATTTCCTAGGCTGATGTAGATTTCTGATTCAATACTAAATATCAATTTCATCCAGTTCTCCACATGCCATGATTTCTTTTCTTTTTCCACTGTTATTTTCTTTCTTCTGTTGTTAATAGGGGGACCTAAAGAAAATTAGGGAGTTGATTTTAATGTCATGACTGATGCACTGGTTTTAATGACAAAAAACAATTAATTAAAATGAGTCATTTTCGCAGTTTGAATAAAAAAAAAAAAACAGACTATGCAGATAAAAAAGAATATACAGACATGTAATGACAGGTAAATACCACAGATAACT
Source organism: Hepsetus odoe (assembly GCA_017165825.1). Lineage (NCBI taxonomy): Eukaryota > Metazoa > Chordata > Actinopteri > Characiformes > Hepsetidae > Hepsetus > Hepsetus odoe. The sequence goes on from CM029368.1 coordinate 12,530,015, forward strand.
CTTCTTCTTTGCTTAAAAAAAAGATTGATTTGTTTATGTGGCTGAAGCCTTGGCTTACATTTTTTGATCAAAATGCCTGAAGTTTGTCCTGTAAAAACCTTGAAACACACACCAAATCCTTACAAATCCAACACTACAGCTATGATTAACAAATGATATATTGCGCAGCTCCACAAACAGAAGCTGAAAACAGCCATAGTGTCAGGAATACTACTCTACTACAATCAGAGATGTGTGTTTTTACCACAGGAGGGCACCACTAATAACACCAAGTAGGTTATGCTGGAAAAGCAGATCCTTGATTACAGAAACCAAGTATGTCCATAAAATGGCAACCACTGGCAAATATTATTTAGGATACTCTTGTGTCACCTAAACAGCTCTGATCCATTGAGGCATAGACTCAGCAAGACCTCTGTGCTATGGAAGCCCCCATTCAGATGTTAGAAGCAGGCCCTGTAAATTGGTGGGGACTCTCACAGATACTTGAACGAAGAACTAAAGAAATTTGAAACCAAGTCAAAACCTTAAACTCTTGTTGCTTGGTCTGCAAAAATGAAGTAGGTGGTTTATTCAAAAGCAGTTTCCACATAAATGCCAGAACCCAAGGTTTCCCAGCAAAACATTGCCCAGAGCATCCCACTGCAATGGTGCAATGGTGTTATATCCTCCCACATAACAAATGTGATCCATTAAACCAGACCACCTTATTGCAACCTGTTGTCCTTCCTTGGACCACATTCACTGGGTATTAACCACTGCCTCTTGGGAACAGCACAAAAGGCCTGTAGTTTTGGAAATGCTCTAAACAAATGACAAGTCATTACAATATGGGCAATATGGGCGCCTTCAAGGGCACTTTTTGTCCTTGCTAATTTTTTCCACTTCCAACACATGAACTTCAAGAGCTTCAAGAACTTCACTTTTTACCTAATATATGCCACTCCTTTAAAGTTGCCATTGTAATGAGATATTCAATGTTGTTCTATCTCAAAGATATCTAAATAGATCTGGTTTTCCAAGACTTTTTAAAACAAAGAACATTTACAAATATTACATTTTCTATGAAAAGGTGTGCAGACTGTTCTTGATTGGTGAACTTTAATTGTGATTTTTTAACCTGTTCTATGCCACTTAAGAATAATAGTGCATAATTTGAAATAGTACTGGACCTTTCAAATTGGTATGACCTGATTATTTCGGGTGGAAATGGCATCACCTGGCAATGCACTTGTTTTTAAAATTGCTTTTGGCTTTTTGTGAACTAAATTGCCCAGCTCCATTCTCTACAGCAGTGCTTATTAACACTGTTTCCAAAGACAGGTGAATTGGAAATGTTATAGGCAAATATGAAACCATGGAATGACATCAACCTGTACCATCTTCAGTGCTAGATTCTAGCTTCAAGTTTCATGGTCTATTAATAGTTGCACAATAATAACAGCAGACCAGCAGATTCAAGAAAATTAATCACTTTGCTTCAAGGCATCCTCAGTTGTGTAGAAATATATACCTATACAGAAATATATATAAAGAAAGAATAAACTGTAAACATGACTTAAAAACAAAACAGGGATTAAAATGAAAAAATAAAAAGAAATGAGATAATAAATCAAGAGAAACAAATAACTTGCAATGCCGAAGAAAGAGTAGGTAAGAGGGACAGCCAGTGTTTCCAGTGTGTACCCAGGCAGCGATGTCAGAAAATGCAGAGAAATCGCTTCACAGTGTAGGGTTAAAACTGTGTGAGGACCTGCTTATTCATCATCCAAATGCTTCTAGAGAATTGTCAGGATGAGGCAGAGAGAACTGGTTGCACCTGAGATGTCATGTCTTTTTACTCCCAGCAGTCTAAAAGACCTGCAGGGTCGGTCAAGCGGTCCTGGTGTTGTGCTGTGCTGTCTTGATCACTCTCTTAGTTTTACTGTAATTTTAAATTTTGGGAAATTTTTTTGCAAAGTTAACATTGTTTGTCTGTGAACAGGATGTCCTGACAAACCTTTTCGATTGCCATATAGATTGTCTCTCTAATTAATGTGAAAGTGACAACCCTTGTCATTGCGAGGTCACAGCACTGCACACCATGAACCACAACGAAATTGGACCTCTGCTTTTAACCCATGCACACAAACACTGTGCAGCAGTGGGCAGCTACTGAAAGCGCCCGGGGAGCAGTGACAGGGACGGTACCTTAGGGCAACCACAATCTTCCGACGCGGGGCCAACTCCCTAACCACTAGGCTACCGCTGCCCCAGCAATTAGCAAGCAATATTATCTTTAGCATTCACACTATTTTAATGAACGTAATAAGGCTATTAGAAAGGTTTCCTGAATTACTGCATGTGACTTTTTAATCAGTGATTAATGATTCAGCACTTTTTTTTGTTGTTTTCCAAGCACCACAAATATTTCTGTTTACCCATGAGTTGTGGTCCTAATTCACACAGTGTCATATACATATACCATATTTATATTCATATAGCTTCATTATTAGAATGATCAGCCCTGGCCATTAAGTCCTATCCTCATTGTTAAGTGATGAAATGAATTAATCAAAGCCAACTGAAATAGCCGACCAGTGAATGGACCGTTTCATTGGAAAGGACAGAGGGAGAGAGACAGGATATCTAGCTTGTCTATCCTACTAAATGTTGATGGACTTATTGATTTTACAAATATATATATATATATATATATATATATATATATATATATAAAGCTTTTCTGCATTTTTTGCAGGCAACTTTGTGGCATTACAATTTTACCTGCCATACAGAAACAGGTCATTTGAAAAGGTTCTCCATATAATGACTACATCAGTGTTCAGTGTAGTCAACAACACACACAGCAGTGACCAACATGAAAAATTACCAACATGCTTAAAGAAAGAAGTGTTCAAATTCAAATAACTACAAGTAGTTACTGTGTCGGAAATGCTCTTTAAAAAAGGTACCTATTTTACAGAAAAAGGAATACGGTTTCTTGTTATCTTGCAGAAAATAAAAAACAACATCCTTCTAAAGGCAGAAGTATATATTATATTTCAGAGTATTTCATGTTCCTCTGATGGAATATGGCACTTGCTGCACTCATGCATATATTCATGAGTTTTGGCTGTTTACCTTGTTTGGGTTGCTGGCTGTAATGATCCACACACACTGGGAGTTGCTCTCATATTGAATAGGAAAATTCGGAGACGTGAAGGTTCCTGATGGGCCTTGTAGATTTGACCCGCAGGTTTTCACTGTAAAGTAACAGACAGTGCAAAGAGAAAAAAGTTAACATATATTTAATGGAAATTTAAAAAGTCACAGTTGGCAATGAATGTGGCCAAATGTTACTGTAAAGTTTCCAGTACTGATCTCAGAAAACAAACAAAGCAACAAACAAAAAAACAACATTAAAGAAGAACTATCTGAAGATCGGATTGCTTTGCAGAATTTTAATAGTAAATACCAGAATACCCTACAAATCTTAATCATTCAGCCATGACTGCCTTCAACTGCCAGTGATTAGAAATCCAATCATATATTCAGACGACTAACTTCATGGCAGCTGAACGAGTTAATTCAGAGTGGGGCTTAGCCAAATACACTTGGGCATGATCCGTCATCTTAATAGATAAATGCCAGTTATAATTTGTTAAATAGACACGCTCTGGTCTCTTTCTCCCAGAGCCAGTGACAGTGATATCTTAAAATTAGCACGCTCTAAAGGAGACTGGTTTTTGCATCCCCAAATCCAGCCCTTTGTATTTTTGGCACATTTATCATTGCCGATGCCAAAGTGACAGGGATTTGATGAAAGACAAGGAGGCATTATCTCCAATGGCAGCAGGTTTTGCTATCGGCCTCTGACATCTTGATTGCTTTTGAAAATAAATAACTCATTATCTCAGGCAAGTACAGGGGAACCAGAGGGCCCCTTCAGGGCCAAAAGCGCTCTTTTCATTCTGAAAGTCATTCGCCTGTCAAGGCATCAGAACAGTATCTTCAGAAAGGCCCTTTCAGAGTCTCCCATTTGACACACAGATTATTTGAGCCAGTGGGTTCTCAGTGTCAAGTACAAGCAAGAACCAAGTGTTCAGCATACCTGGAGCCATTAAGTGTATGTCCAACAGCATCATTCTGTGTCTGTATCTCTTATTGCTTGACTTTGTGGTGTCTGGTCTGAGGAATACCCAAATATCAAGCTAATATTTAATATTTAGCTGTCTGTCAGGGGAAAATAAGTTATTGCGGTAAAGCCAATATGTTGTTTTAGAATGATGATGGCCATGCAGTAGCTTTCGAAGACACAAAAATGAGGGGAAAAATGTTGCTAAAAATGGTTGAATAGAAATTTATGATTAAGTCAGAATACCCTTGGGCTGTCCTGAAAATATAGATCTAGGCAATTTTCTGCATGATTTCAAGTGGCATCTTCTTAATTAGTTTGTGCAGCCTGTAGCCGCAGGAACAAACAAACACGCGGGTGACATGAAGGCAGTGATTTAGTGCATAGCTAAAGGTCATGGGACCACTGAGACAAAGTGCCGGAAACTTCCCATGTGTGCGTATGACAAGAGACAGCAGCGGGAGGTCTGGACCCACGCTGAGCCACAGTGTTCACCCACATACAGGCTGGCCAGGCTTTGGCATGTGCAGCGGTACAGGAAGAATGGGATTTTCCTTTTTATATTAGACAACACAGCAGGTGCTAAGGTTCTCCGAGCACAAGGACTGCAAGTGGAGTGTGCAGCTGTTCCTGACAGCCCACAGGGTGTGCAGAAAACCGATCGGGCAGATAAAGGCCTGCCTTACAGTATAACTGGCACTGATGTGTAGAACACACACAATTATGCTATTTTAGATGCAAGCTGATGGTCAAGCACTGAGGAACTTACCCGTCCTTCTTGCCCAACTTCTTGCCCAAAGTATTTTCCCCACTTTCAAATGCAGTTTTTCATTTCGATGTAGAATAACTTGTGAAACCGTGTTTATTTAGGTTGTTATTCTGCACTAGAAATTTTAGAACATCTGAAATGTAAAAAAATAAGCAAAAACAGAAAGCTGTTTTTACACGACACTGTGGATTGCTTTCCCCCGTCATTAGTATTGTGGTATATGGGGATGAACTACTTAAATCATAGACTAAAACACTACAAACTTAGGAACTAGGAGCTCCATAAACACTTTCAAAACTGCTGCCCTCTCTGTCGCCATTTCTCAACCTGCCCTAGTGTTTCCATCACGTTAAAGCAGCATCAAGAACTTATGGAGGAGTTGGCGATTTAAGAGTTCAGGGAAGCACGCCAGCAAGCTGCTTCTGTATTCTCTGTGACATACAGTATATCTGCGCATGCTTGTGCCATCCCTGACAGCTCAATTACGGCCTGCTAAATGGATGGCTTTGGCTGGGCACATCTTGCCCATAGCTAAGCAGCCAGAGAGAAATTATCTTTAAAATTAAGGGACAGGAGGGTGAGCAAACAATTGATTACTTGCACAACAATGTCCTGTCACTTCCTATTCCACCTTCATGAAACAAGAGCCTCGACTCAGCAAAAACAGGGCAAAAGCCACTGACTGGAGAAAGAGGATAAAAAAATGTGGAAAGGATATGAATGCCTGTCCTCTTTTCATGTTTGTTCTCTTCTCTTCTCTGTCTATTATTGTAAATCACATTAGCCCGAACTTTCGGACTGGGCTGTTGTACTATCGTCCCTTTTAATCGAGAATTATTGCCAGCCTTTCCAAGTAGAATGCCGGCCAGCAGATAAGCGTTTACTTCTGGGCATCAAGATAATTGCCCATCCAGCTTGATAAAATGTCCTGCTTCATGTATCCTTTTTTTCCACTCCTATATTCACTATTTTATGCCTCCTGACATTGAAGCTGACCTCTGGAAAAACGAGCCAACTCAGCAGACACTATAAAGATTAGGAGAGTAGAGGCGAATGTGGAAGAGAGGTGAAGAACAGAGTGCAGGCAGGTTGCAATGGGTGGAGAAGAGTGGCAGGAGTGATCTGTGACAGACAGGTACCAGCGAGAGCGCAAGGGAAGGTTTACATGTTTACGGTACGGACGGTAGTGAGGCCAGCTTTGCTATACAGGTCGGTGACAGTGGTGCTGCCAAAAAGACAGGCAGCAGAGCTGGAGGTGCCAGAGTTAAAGATGTTGAGATTTGCGATGGGTGTGACAAGAATGGACTGGACTAAACATGAGTATATTAGAGGGACAGCTCAGGTTAGACAATTTGGAGACAAAGTTGGAGAAGCAAAGTTGCGTTGGTTGGGACACGTCCAGAGGAGAGACGATGATTATATTGGGAGGAGGATGTTGAAGATGGAGCTGCCAGGAAAGAGGAAAATAGGAAGACCAAAGAGGAGGTTTATGGACGTGAGAGACGACATGCAGGTGCTCAGTTTGAGTGAGGAAGATGCAGAGGACCATAAGAAATGGAAATGATTGATCCACTCTGGCGACTCCTAAGTGGGAGTAGCTGAAAGAAGAAGAAGAAAGCAAACCAGAGAAAAGGCATGGACGTATTGGCTGAAACAATCTACAAAAAAAATGACATATATTTGTTATATATTTGTTATTTGTTAACATATATATATGTTTCCTGTAGTTTCTGTAAGTCGCTATAAGCTTGTTTTTTGCAGGGCATCATACTCGCCCCTCTATGTGAGTGATATCACTGTAATGTTTTAGAAAATCATACTCCCAGCTGACTTCACCTGACTTGAGCCTTAGACTTTGCTACCGTATTCCCTTTTATCCAATCTGAGCAGTGATTTCCTCACACATTAGGCTTTGAACACTGCCCAGGAAAAAGGACCAGCTGGGCCCAATAATAACAGAAGTATGTTTGCGCGTTAGTTTGTTTCTGTCTGTTGATGCTTATATTACTCACTTCGATTGCCATGCCAGCAGAAAAGCATTCAACCAGCATCTCTGGTGCTTTCAAAAGACCTCCCCATATGCATATACACAACTTGTGCAATAAACTCGCACCACATGACAAAAGTCATACCTCGAAGATACACAGCTAAACAAGCATATTTTTCAGGACACTGTATTGACAAAAGTCCAGAAAATGGTTGGCATCCCTGCACCATCTGTCCAAGTTTGTGGGTTTTTTTCTTTGTGTCCATATGGCACTGTTTTGCCTGACGTGTCTAAACGCCTTACATGCAAAACTGAGGAGGTCATTTGAGGATACAAGGATTTCAAGGGTTGCAATTCCTCAGCTGCAAATTGACTTTTATCCAAATTTTCAACTTACCCTGAAGTAGTTGCATATAAAGTCAAGGCTGAGGCAAGCTTAAATATTTTATACCTACTACTTATACAAAATCATCAAACTGAGCTATGACCAGATAAGAGAGGCAGCAAACATACTGAATCTAGAATAAGACATAAGTCGTGAGGGTATATAACATCCATCCATCCAGTATAGACAACATTTTCAAAAGCTATTGATCTTCATCAGGGTCCTGGAGTCTGCCCCTGTGCTAATAGAGCAAAAGGCAGAGAAACACCCTGGATAGGCCATCAGTTGATTTCAGCAAACACAACAAGTAAGCTATTACAGTTCATATGACAGGCAAATCCCTTCAGTCTATGGAGTGTTATAGAAATGAAATAAAAATACACAGTGTGGACAATTATTAGGCAAGTGAGTATTTTAAAGTTTAATTTTAATTTGGATAATTACAAATACAGTGTTATCAGTCAATCCAAAATGTTAATTACCCTAAAACATGAATGTTTTACAAAGGAAATGTGAGTGTGAGCATTCATTGTCAAAATCAATGACCAATACAGTGACCAATTTTGCCACCCTTCTTTTCAACAACAGTCATAAGCCTTCCATTCATGGCAGCAACAACATACCCCCCAGACACTGTTCAAAGAGGTGGACTGTTTTCCTTCCCCATAAATCTCCTGTTTAAGAAGGTCAACAAGTTCTCAATACGGTTTAGGTCAGGTGATGAAGGGGGTCATGTCATTATTCTTTCATCCATAAGGCCTTTACTTGTCAAGCAGTGGAGAAGTTCCATGCATGCCATGAAACAGTTTCCTGCATAAAAATCATAGTATTCTTGAAAAATGGGATTTTCCTGAATCACTGCTTGAAGAAAGAGTCTTCTAAAATATGGCAGAAGGTTTGGGAGTTGATTTTGAGTCCATCTTCAACCTGAAAAGGTCCAACTAGCTTATCTTTAATAATACCAGCTCATACCAGTAACCTACCTCCACCTTGCTGACGTCTGAGTGGAAGTGGAGCTCTGTACCCGTTACTGATCCAGCCATGGGCCCATCCATCTGCTCCTTCAAGAGTCACTCTCATCTCATCAGTCCATGAAACCTTTCAAAAATCTCCATCCATCCATCCATTATCTGCCGCTTGTCCCAAACGGGGTCGCGAGTGCTGGTGTCCAACCCAGCGCACACAGGGCGAAGACGGGGGACGCACCCTGGACAGGTCGCCAGCCCATCGCAGGGAGGAGCAGGACGGGGACAGCACCTTGCTCAAGGGTACCTCAGGGGAACCCACTGGGAAGGGGTTCGAACCCCCGATCCTCCGATCATGTGGCCAACACCCTACCCACTAGGCCACCGCTGCCCCCTCTTTCAAAAATCTATCTTGAGATATTTCTTGGCCCAGTCTTGATGTTTCAACAGATGTGTCTTGTTGAGCGGTGGCCGGGTTTCAGACCTCCTTACTTTGGCCATGTTTCCGAGCACTGAACACCTTGTTGTTCTGGGCACTACAGGTAGGTTGCAGTTCTGGAGAATGACAGCACTGAAGGATCATGGGTTCCTCTTAGCTTCACATTTAATTCTTCACAAATCTCAGCACACTTCTTGTAACTCTGTTGACTATTTGCTATAAAGTTTGATGGTTCTGTGATCATGCCCCTTATATCGTAGAGTGCTGCATCCCTCTGAAGACTTTTTCGAAAATACTTTTTTCAAATTTTTGACTTTTCAGAATCAGTTCTATCTCCTTTTTGGCCCATTCTGCCTGAGGAAAAGAAGCTGCCTAATAATTATTCATACCTTGATATAGAGTGTTGATCTCCTTAGGCCACACCCTCCCACATTACTCAAATACACATCACCTGATCTGCTTAAATCCAATTAGCAAGTTTATACAGCTTGGAGTTGGAATTTATGCATAAAAATATTCATATGGTCAAAATACTTGCTTGCTTAATAATTGTACATACAGTGAAAAAGTTCAGTTATACAGTATATAATTATTATGATTTAAATATGACATATTATATAATTTTTTTAAGAACATAGTTATCCTTTAAGACAAATGTCTTGCAAATCAATGTGAGGGAAAATCTTCATTTGGATTCAATGGATAGGTCTGTAACTTGGGCAAATAAGCGCAGCAAATCCCTTTACATAGTAGCTTCTATGGTTCTCTAAAATGCTTTGCCTGATAATAAATGTTAAGTGATCTCGACAAACCATGCTCTGCATCATAGACATGTGTTTGCAGTGTGGCAAATCAATACTTTGGAAGGAGGATATACTTGTACACTCGAGTTGGTTTTACAACATTCATTTCCTCCACACATCCTATTAAGACAAGATGTGAAAGGAAGCTCCAGAAGGTAAAGCAGCATCCTCCCTAAAGCAAATGTCTGACCAGCACAGGTCTCAAGGAAGGATTGCAACTTCACTGTATTCAAAGCTAAATGAAGAACCATTAACTTACTGAGAAATAATCAGAAATTAATGCTTTTCTAATGAGGTTGGAAAGAACCGAAAAGAAAAAATATAGAAAAATGACAAACAAATCTTGCTTGTCAAACACAATAATTGTGCCTGAGAGTCATCCATGTTGCTCTGCCTAATTTCAAGCTCTAATTATGGATAATTAAAGTGTCTGCCTGAAATACAGCAACAGCTTAATGTGTGCAGGTTTGCCCCTAAAGGTGCAAAAGAAATGACACACTGTCACTTTAAGACCATTATTGGTTCGAACTCTCTAAATCGGCTCTAAATTTTCATGGTTGCTGTGGCAACCATGTTTCTTCCCACAAGGAAAAAAGTAAGCACTTCTTTGCTGATGGATGCACTTGTCATGGGAGACAGAAACAAACTCTTCAGAGTAATTAATGTTCTTTCTGTTGACACAACATCAATTAAAGTGCACTACTCACCCTTGTTCCAGTGCCTGCTCCATATTCATAATGATGCTTTAAGTGTGGTATGATACTTAATTGAAAGTGCCAATGTAGATATTTCTATGAAGAACAGAACTACAGAAGGAGCAAGTGTGGATGCATGTTAATTAACACTAAGCCAGCACAGGTCAGCAGCCACAGTCCAGTACCATGTTGCAAAGTGCAAAGTGTGTGGCTTCCACATTTTCAGCTCAGTTTCACTCCTGATCACTGCACTTCACAACAAAACAGCCAGATGGCATATAGTGGTTTGTTCATTGTCATCTCGGAAGCAGCGTCCTATAGAGAGGTGCTATTATGCATCAAGGCAAGGCTGCTGCATTCTCTGCATCAAATAGTGTTTACTAGGGATTGTATCTGATATGGAAATTGAAGACAGACACCGCTTTATCTCATGTGTATACTTCACCAGTATGGTTCTAGTGATAATGCCTAAACGTTAAAAAAAATATGAAGAAATTGGGATTGAATAAAACTGGATTTAACTTTTAATTAACTCGATTCTTGGAGAAATCAAGTGTTTATTTCTGTAGGTTTACAAACAATAAATTGTTTGAATAAAAATGAATACATTTCAAAGATTTTCCCAGAGTTGCACAGCATCTGTTCTCTTCTATTTTCCAATAAATCAATTATCATATAATAAATATATTATCATGTATTGATAATAATAAATGAAATACTAAAAATCTGTCCAATGTCAATTACTTTTAAGCAGTTATCTGGAAATATGGCTATAATTCTAATTTGCTATAATATCCATTTTGGTAAAAAAGTAAAAACTTGCTTGATCCGGTGGCTTGTACTTTCAATATAGAGAAGTGATACTAAAGGCATCCTAAAGGCATCATTTAAACAAAAAAAAAAAGTTTAAAGAACTCTGAACATTTCAGCAATTAGAAAATTAGAAAATCATCAATTGTAAATCCTTGTGTTTTGTCCTTGAGTCTTGTATTTTGACCAAGCACATTGAGATGGTTCCCAAGACCAGGATTTAACCTAGTCCTGGACTATAAAGCATTCAAAACAGAAATGATCCATAGAAAAGAAATCAAGGCTTAATCCCCTATTCAGGAAAAGAAAAATACTAAATGCATTGTTCAAAATTCCTGCCATTGCCTTTCAAAGGGATTCAAAGGTGCTTAAAGATTCATTTTTGCGAAACCCCACATTTGTCAAGACAACTACTCCTACCCACAAGCTCATAAGCTCATTAAAGCATCTGGCCATGCCATTAGTGGCATTATAAAACAAATTAATATAAAAGGAGCAAACTGATATTGTTGAATTAAAAAGCAATATCAAAAAATCTTTAGACCTAATGCACCTCCACTCAGTTTCTTAGGAACAAATTGAGTTTGACATTCTGAATTGACTTCTGGGAGGAACATTTGCCACAGTTAGGTACCACAAGATTCCCAATAAACATATGGCTCCGATCACAGAAATTAAGCCTGACCTCTTGGTGTTTAGAGCATGAACAACTAGGATATGGGTAGGACTCCTCATGTGACCAAAATAAAGTCACCTCATGCCCACTTTATCAGCCCACATTTATACAGAAACCACCAAGCAATAGATTAATGACTGAGAAACGTCTAGTGCTTATAACAGAGTAACATTTCACAACAACCAAACTGTATAGGTGACCTATATTGAAAAAAAAAACTAGCATTAAGGATGATCTGTTCTTATCCAAGACAAGTTGTGACAGTCAGTGAACTAAAGTAAACCCTCACTACTGAGCGTAAAGTCTTTTTCTGTTTATGCCTTTGTTCCTCTGTAAAGAACAATGAGTAATGTATAAGACCATCACTTGCACCCTCTATGACTCTGTTCATCATGTTATTAGGACAGATCCCAAACAGAGGTACCAGAGTCAGAGTCAGTTGAGGCATAATCTAATATGAGATGTGGTATGAGATGTGGTAAGCTCAAGGCCAGCGGCACATTCAGAGCTGAGAAAAAAAAAGGAAATGCTTTTCCTAGGCTACAAAATGATCATATTTCATTGTTTGGGCAAAACCTTTCATCTCCAGAAATAGTTCACAATGTCAAAATATGTTTTGCATCAACTTCCACTGTAAGGATTTTTTTTATGTTCTTTACAATTTTCAATTTTGGAGATACATGGTTTTGTTTGATATTTGAAAAGAGAAAGAAATAAAGGGATTTCACTTCCATATTTGAAGATAACTGGACAAAAATTTACATAATTATTTTGGATCATACGTCAATAGTGAAGAAACAATAAAATGTTAATAAAAAATAAAAGCACCTTTCACATCCATGTTAAATCATTCTCATACTAAACAAAAAGGCAGTTAATTATAGCATATCTAAACTGCACATCTAAATAAGCACAACGCACTGTATCTACTAAAATACCTCTAATCATAGTAGATTTATTCTTACATATAACTCTTAGGTTTGAGGCTCTTTGTCTTTTCTGGTTGTACCCTTACCCTTATTAGATCACATGGTGATAAGAGGAATAATTGAATTAAATCTTAAAATGCTTATCCATTCACTGGCAAAAGGAAACATTTGAAACTGGAGGTTTGATGTTGGAATGGTAAGCAGAACATTGAGAGTCTCACCTCTGCATACAGGTCTGTGGTCACTCCAAGCAGCAAACACCTCTGCTACTCTCTGACACGTGATGCTTTTGGAGCCCTGGAGCACATGATCTTCATCGCAGGTAAACTGGGCTGTAGCACCAATGCTGGAAAGAGTAAAAAATATAGTCCAATCACACATGCACGTGCACAGACGAACAGATGATTCCAACAAGTAATAGATCAAATAACACCACTCAAAGACATAAGCATTAACACCGAATAAAATAAAGAAGAACATTAGAAAACAAAAGACATAAACAGGGCTTTCTGCGTTCCTTTGCCAACACCACTCTGTGGATGTGACTTCACTACGAGCACTTCCCATGATTTGACAGCACTCAGCGAGAACACTTTGGCAAACTTTAGTTCTATCTAGCGTGTCTCTTTGATGGAAATAAAAATCAAAGTACATTAAATTAGAGTTTGTTTGAAAAAGTGTACTTTGGGCATCTCATCCACTTATCCATGTTCAGAATTTTACTCTCGAAGGATCTAATGGAAAGAAGTGACATACAGAATAAACACACTGAACGGAAAAATGTGTGCTTTGCATATACATACTGAGGGAACTTTGCTGTCCGTCTATATGGCACATATTCTGCAACTGAATGTCAAAAATGTGTTTTTAAAGAGCCTAGTTCTGTGTAGAGTATAAAAGAGCTTCTAAAAAGGCTTCCCTGAAGTACCCAAAGTTTCCAACCATAGAAATGAACAATGCTTTTCATCCAACAAAAGGTTTCTTGAACTTCTGTCAAGGTTCTTATTGTGCTATGGAATGGTTCCAAAGCCAAGCTGCTGCGGTGAGGATTACAGTAACTTCTGTATTCAGTGTGCTTCAAGTGACGGTAAATAAAACAAATGGAAGAAGACTCATTGCGGCTGCTGAGCCATATTGTGAAAACTGGCATATTTCCTTGCATTAATGCTTCCAGTGCTCTCTTTGGTTGTCTGTCTGCCATTCTATGGCAGCTTTACACAAATACTTCACACCGATTACATCAGTGTCACAGTTGGAATTAGCTGAGCTTAATTGGCTGCAGCGCTGAGACCCATACGCATGTTGTCAGCCTCCCTGTCACGCCATTATTAGCATGACATTGGGATGAGTGCGCAGAGTGGAGAGAGGTAGAGGAACAGGTGATTTATATTCGGCGACGGTGCTGGACGCTGGGCGTTGAGGTAATCAGGTGCCACCAATATTAATGACAGATGTCAGTCTGGAGGCACGGCATCCATAATGCAGCTCAAAGTTTCCGCTTCTCGTCTTCCGGGCAGTGCCCTTCAACACTCAGCTCTTCATGCTAGCTGACATGACAGAGTAGAACAGGACGGCAGGCTGAAACCAAGTAAACAAACTGAAGTGCTCAGCTGAGCAAACCGCTGCAGAGACAAATAAAGGGCTGCGGGTATGGGCTTGTCCTTGGAGGTGCAACATTGTCAAATTGGTGGCACTTTCTCTCATGCCTTTCAATAAATTATGCTAAGAGTGAATGTTTGCAGTTTTGCCTGTGGCTGTCTTCTGCAGGGTTTTAAACACCACTTCCAATAAATAAAATGAAAACAACACTTTCCTCACTGACTTATAACTTCTCTCGCATCCTGAGTTTAGGCTGGATAACAGCACTGAGGTTTGTGGCCTAATATATAAATGTTTCTATCAGACAGAATAATGCAGAACATCTATTTATTTAGCCAGGCTTAACAATGAAAATTATAAATCTTAGCAGAAAAAAGATGCTTATATAAGGACGTGTTCCTGTAAGATAACTTACACTACCGTTCAGAGTTTTAAAATCTTTTCCTCTAACAATATCACACCAATGAGGCAGCATACACATGCATTAATGGGTCTAATGTCATCACGCTGATCAACTTTACTAGGATTAAATAATTCATGTGATAAATAGAAACTGTAAATAAACCATGAAGTAATGTTAGATGTGCCCAGAATGATGATTAAGGCTGTAAACAATTCCATATGTACTGAAAAAGTTGTTAAACCATAACAATATCAATTTAACAACAACAAAAAAATTCTTCATATTTCTGAAAACAGCAGTGCTGTGATTGAATTTTCAAATCTATTAAATATATCAGCATGATTATTGGGAAAGTATGTAACCTGAAAGACCATACTATGTTGCAAAAAAAGTTAAACAGCCAAAAGTAAACATGTGATTATTCAAATTATTGATTTGTTTATTATTAAAAGAAACTGCAGATCGCTTTGCTTCAGAATATGTACAATCTGCTCGTTTGAAGAAATAATGTGTGAAGCCAGCAAAATGTAAAAAAAAAAAGTTAAACATTTATAGAGTAAAGAAACATTTGTAACATATCCACAAACTACTCAAAATGAAACATATTACATATATTGACTAGATTTGCAATTATTTCAATTATGTTATTCTTGCATTGCTCATAAAGGAGTGATTTAAATCGGGTTAATTTAATGTCTTGCTTTTCTTATTGTACATAATTAAACTTGAGATTTGACAGCGTTTCTTTGTCCTCAGTGACTTTGTCTTTGTGGCTATCATGCTGCTATTTGTCTGCCCTCTACACACCATGGGCCCTTTTTGCATGTGTGTGTGTGTGTGTGTGTGTGTGTGTATGTGTGTGTGTGTGTGTGTGTAGGTGTGCACCGGTGCAGCAGTCACTAGATCAGACTCAGTGAAGGTTGGCTAGTGCCCAGGGCTCCTCGGAGGCCAGTGGAGGGACACACGGTACCCATAGGTGATTACCTAAAGTTGTTGCCGATGCGCTTGCCGTTTTCCGGCTCCCCAGGGTCCGGGCAGGAGTTAGAGGCCTGTTTAATTCCGCCCTCATTCACTGCAAAGTCAGAACAATGCACGTTGTTAGACACACATAAACACACACACACACAGACATTAACACCCCGACTGAACCCATGTCACCGACCTCACTGAAGAGCCGAAACAGAAAAAGACTCAATACTAAACAAAAAATGTAAGCAGCAGGACTGCACAGCCAAACCCCATTAAACAAAAACAAAGCCCACACACAAACTAAACACAACAATAAAACAACCCTAACAAACAGAAAATGTGTTACAGTATAAAAGGTGTTTGATTACCTCCATGGACAAAAAGTCCATAAAGTTTTTTTTCTGTATTTCTAGTAATAGAATAGAGACACATACAGCGAGCACAATTTAAATCAATCAAACAAACAAAAAAAAAAAACTACCAAAAAATATGCCTTGTTGGAGTTAGACAGCAAGCCTGACTAAGCCAGAAGAAAAAAGAAAAAAGTTAAGCATCCCCCTTGCACTCTACTGTGTGATCTTAGCCAAGAAAAGAAGCAATGAAGAAAAAAGAGGGAGTTAAAAGCATGGTAGGTACAACCCATGCAGACAGAATGAGGATGATTCAGTTTGATCACTTTCCATCTGAATCGAGAGGGGCGTGTCACTTCTTATTTTCTTACTGAGTGAATCTCACTCCAAAAGCAGCCCATTAGCACTCAAACACCCCCACACTTACACACACACATCAAGCCTGCCTCTGGCCATAAGACATTCCTGGCTGGACACACACTCCACTTACAAAGTCTCTCTCTCTCTCTCTCTCTCTCTCTCTCTCTCTCTCTCTCTCTCATTAGAAGATTATCATATTTATCCTCAACATCCTTAAACTTTTAAGCTGTCAGTCACTATCAGACACCAACATGTCCACATTTTCCATAACATGACAGTCAGTCTCTGCACTGCTGCACAGCAATTAAAGTTAAGCTATGCAGTAAGGCTCAGCTGAGAATCTTAAATGATCTGAAAAATGAATGCTTAGTATATCTATAAAGTAAACTGGAAGTAGACATACTGGAAAATTGGAAGAACTAAGACCCATATATACATGGCCCTGAGTAAATGGACGTGAAACAACATATTGTATATGGTTCTTATTTATGGGACCAAACACAACTGGAGTGAAAGATGCTCTTCTGTAGGTGCATATGGAATCTGTTGCTGTTGCTTCTTCAGAAAAGAGGCAAAGAAGTGTTAGTGAAGAGTTTTTAGTGAACATTTTGAATTAATCTAAAAAAATAATGCACTGATAAGCATAGCAAAAACACACAACCTGGTACATGACAGGGGAAGACAGCAAACGTTGACTGGAAAATACTGCGACCAATCTGAGAACCCTATCCAAGCTGACTATTGGCTGAAACAGACCTGTGCATCTTTAAAGTGTTTACCACAATAGATAAGCCTTAGCTGTAGAACAGTTGGGTAACGATTTGCTAAAGAGTTCTGGGACTAAGTATTATGGAAAGATGAACCTGTCTCAAAGCAATGAAACAAGGAAAATGTGGGCAAGAGCCAGATAAATTCTGAAAGCATGAGCCAGATGAATTCTGAAATGGGCTCAATTCCAACCAAAAGCCTTAAAGCTCTGCGTACAGAGTTTCACCTTGAAACAGTACCATCCTCTGAAAAAGCAACAGCAGAGGCTTTGAAACATATCTATTTTACTGCCACAATCACTATGTGCATAATTAATCATATGCATGTGAAAGTGACTATTCTTGTCATTGCGAGGTCACAGCACAGCACACAGTGAACCACAAAAAAATTGGATCTCTGCATTTAACCCATGCACAAAAACACCATGCAGCAGCTATGAAAGCACCCAGGGAGCAGTTACAGGGACAGTAACTTGCTCAAGGGTACCTCAGGGCAACCTACTGGTAAGGGGTTTGAACCAACAATCTTCCAATCCTGTGGCCAACTCCCCAACCACTAGGCCACTGCTGCCTAGTGATGCATGTGCATAAGTCAAAAAGGAAGGAATGAATGTAATATATGTGCAATAGTACAGTTTAACTACAAAAAAATGGGCAAAACTAAGTCATTAACCATTATAACATGCAAAAAAGCATGTGAATGTACAGAAGGAATGAAATGGTTAATTAGCAACTCAGTAGGAATAGTGATTCATAGCTTTGGGACAGAAGCTGTCTTAGGCAGCTGCTATTAGTATTAATGGCAGAAGTGTGAAAAGGTCTCGGCTTAAGTATGTTGGGTCCCAGCTGATACAGCCTGCCGTCTTAAGCCTATTTCACACTAGACATGGTTTGACGTGCCATGCGGTGCCTAGTCGCACACATTGCACTTTTTAGCAGAAGCATTGCACTTCTATAATCCTTAAGATTGCTCTAGAGCCCGATGAACTGATGAGAAAATCAGAGGAATCAGACTGTCAAGATAAGTAGGAATGTGTACAGAAAATGCTCTTTGCTCCATTGACGCAATGTGAGGCATTTCTTTTGTCAATGAACAGAAGCAAACGTTCCAGAGCAGTGTAGGTTTTCCACATGCATCACTTTGCTTCTGGTGTAAAATTGGCTTGTTACATTCTGTGGGAGAGATGGGAGTGATGACCCACTGATTCAGGCAGATTTCACCACCCACTGGAGCTTTGCATTCCGATCAAGTGCAGCTGCTGAACCAGACCTTAGTGCTTTTTGGGTGGATGCCTTTCTGAGTCTCTTAAGTAAAGAAATCTAAAATCCAGTTGTCAGATGCAATGTCATTTAATCCCAAGTGGGCTGAGTTAAGTGATGATATAATGATAGGATGGTTGCGTTAAAGGCAATGCAGGAAACAGTGGTGAAATTTCTGTTGACAAAGAAGTAATTGAAAATTCTCATCTCATTGTAGGTATTTTTTACTCTTCTAAATAGAGCAGATAGAGATAGAGATTCTAAAGATGCCTGCAAGCATAATGATACATCCAATGATCCATTAGAGGCACTTGCTTGGTAAAGTGAAAGTGGCTATGTGTCATTGTGAAACAATGTACAAGGTTTTAAAACAACAAAGATGACAAATTTGTACAAGCAAACTAACCAATCTCATTGTTTTTACCAGAAGTGGTCAGCATATGGTGAATAGATGCTGTGCACTAGCAGCATCTGGGATGTAGTTACAAGCCAAGGTTTTCAGTCATAAACAAGTGCCTTCTGAACATAAAACTCTATTGGCCACATTCAAAGCCATTATTAAATTCCCTATATACAGTATGTACACCTGTGACTGCCTTGCAACAACTAAATTATTTGTAAGAGGAAAAAAATGTGCTGGAAATGGACTGTGGCAGCTCATATGAACTATAGAGAACTGAAGTTAGATCATGCTTAAACTGAGGTTGATTAAAAGTTTTCTTAATGACTAGATATAAACGTAAAAGTATTAAATGCAAATCTAAATCTGCAATATAAAAAGGTAAGACTATGTTCCCTGAAATTGCAGTATGACTGAAAATTCCATATTTTTTGGTCACAACTGCCTTAGTATAAATTTAATACTAGAAAACGAATCTGAGTCTTGAATCTAAATAAATAAAGAAAATTGTAGGGACTCTAGAGGAATTTAGAATTATCACTGTGATGGTAATTTGGTGAGAAGTAAAGCTGTTAAGCTTCAGCTTTAAGTGCTGCTATCATGTGAAATCTGAAATCACTGCAGTACACAATGAGTGTCTAAGTCCTTGCCCTCTTTCAGCAGTTCAGGTCAGGAGACAACAGCGCACTCTAAATATTGAATATTGTATTTAGTTTGGCATAGTGTATGAACCTACCGAATGACCAATTCATGTGAGAATTAATGCAATTAAAAGAAGATACAACCTCTCATTGTTTATTGCTTTATTACAATACAGAACATTTTAAGTCTTAGTATTATTGAGTCCATTTTATTGTTGGTTTGCCTAGGGTAGCTTTCAGCCCATTTTGAGTTTGACTAGCTGGTGTACTATTTCCTACAGCAACACTACTTCCAGAGTCTCTCCAGCTAGTTAGGATGCTCAGCCAAAGCCATGGCTCTTGAGCTTGTCATGAAAAATCTTGTCAACAAAGTTGTTCCTCATCTGATAGATTACAATGCTGTCAGATGCCTAATCTTGTGCCTTTAAAAATATGGCCAACAGCCTGCCAGTTATTCAATTGGAAATTAATTTCAAGCCCAGTTTCTCTGAAGTTATTATTCAGGAGCCATGTAAGACTAGGGAGTGACACTGACCTCCTTTTCCCATCAAGTCAGTAACCTATAAAATCTGATGCACCTGTCGCCATAGCAAACTGCATATTGCACATATATTGTATATGTACATACTATATACAAACATGCATACTTATTAATAGCTTTGCCACAGCTGTTAACTCTCTGCATGCAGAATCATCTCAAATTCTGTCCCAGCTGTACTATTTGCTGCTTATGGTCAGAAGTCTAGGGGAACTGGCTGGATTCCCAGTCGCCCTGCATGTTTGGTAGAACAAGTAGCAGACCCCACACACCCTGGAGGAAGCATGTGTAGCCCTTTCCTGACAGATTGTTGGAACTGATGTGAAATATGGGGAGGGATTTAATATGACTGTGGCCTGGAAAAGACTAAATAGGATGAAAAACAAAAGGCATACAAAAGAGCCTTCCATTCTGTAGTGAAAGTACTGGGTGATGGCTGGCATCCATCCATCCATAAAGCCATACAATCTTCACGGTCGGAGGAGAACGGCACATGTCCCTGGATCAATGCAGACATAGTTTACAGCTATGCGTGGATCTATACAAGAATATGAAAGCGCATTCAATAGTTTGCTGCCAGCGTGGGAGTGCTGAACAGCTTAAAAATAGGTGCATTTACTTGAGCATGCAAGATTACTGTGTTTTTAGCATGTGTGGGTAGAGGGTGATAACTGTACACTTCTGAAGATTGTGAAGAAGAAAAGCCACTGGATAGATACTTTGCATTAGAAGCAGAGAACTGAAACAGAGCAATGGCAGGCGGATTTTGCTCCTATGACTTCTTCCACGCATGTGCTGGCAGAAATGCCTCATAATTAACTTTTTAAGTAGAAGTCGCTGCTGACAGAAACAAAATCATGCAGGAATCTAATACTGCTTGCTTTTACTGGAGTACATTTCAAAGCGTCGGCTTTATCAGGAGATCGTGAATTTGATCCACAGTGATGCCACAGCCATAGGCAGCCCAAGAAAGCACAACTGGCTGGTGGTGGTGCTGGGGTGGCCTCTCCCACATGATTTATTTTGCTGTTAGCTAACATGGCAGTCTGTAAGTTGATGCAACAGAAGTGACGGCAAACATTCTCCTCCAAGCACACTTGACAGTCCAATAACACTGTATTAGCGGCAGGCCAAAAAGATGCCGGGATATAAGTGACTAAAAGCACATGCTACCCTTTAGCCTCCTAGTGACCTAAATAATGAGGGGAAATGAGAGTGACTGAAATGGACTTTGAAAATTTGGGGAAAATAGTAACTCATGACAACTGTTTTTCTCAGCAGTAGTAGATCAGTAGAGACATTATTTTGGATTTGAATTTAAAAGCAAGCTATTCTTCACAACCTTTTAACAACAGAAGAGAAATCTATACATATTTGATAGAATGTAACAAACACAACATAAAGCAAAGGTCAAAGCAGAATGTAAAACCGGACTTGCTGAGTGACTCACTATATAACTAAATATAAAATTGTGTAATTACATTTGTATCTTGCCTTTTAAAGGTTAAGAGAGCCTACAGAACATGTTTCAAACTCACAGAAAGGCCTCTGTAAAGAGCTAAGGAGCAGTAGGGTGTGTGCCAGCTTTTATTAACTGTGCTAAACTGGGCCCCGGTGGCTGATACCAGCACACAAAGATGACGTTTATGTTCCTTTCTAGTGTTTAGGAAATGTCCCGTAGCTGTCACTAGCTCACAAAGTGCTCATAACTGAATCAGTGCTCATGCTGGGCAGTAGAGAGAGGATAAACAAACCTATGAATCACTGGCTAAGAACAGCAGTGTTTATTCTAGCAGGGAGAACTAGTGCTTTGAGTTTGGAATTCTACACAGGCCCTTGGATACGGTGTAATAAATGAGTAAAGTCAATCTGATTGCAGAGGCTTGCAGCAGTACACTCCACCTCATCATGTCCATAAACAATATGTCATGTCATGTGACCTTTCTGAAGGTGTGCATCAAAGCAACTGACAGCTGAAAAGATTTGCTTACTCTGCCTCTGAGTGGGTTGAACATCTACACACACGCGCTTCGAAAAATAAGCATAGCATAGCCCATTCAGCCTCAGCACTTCCATCACCCATCTAATGAAGCATGCAATGACACAGCATATACAGCTCAGGCTATAAATAATTTTAATATCTGAGCAAATTCCCTTGAATTAAAGCTGACAATCTGCACTCTAGTCATATCTGCACTATAGTCATTGTCTCACTTCAAATGCAGTGTTCCGGAATATAAAACTAGAATAGCAAAAGCTGAGTCACTGTCCAATTACTTATGGTCTGCAGTCTATATGCTGTGTCACTGCATTCTTCGCTTCTCAAGCACATTTTACAATATATTGAATTTGAGACAGAATTAGCGAAGTTGCTAGAATTAATTTGTGGACCGGTCATGTTACGTGACATTTCGTTGTGTACTCATAAGCAAAAGCCAGGTCAAACTTCATGTATAGTTAATGTAAGTGAAAATATGGAAACATCTCTACAGAGAATGCACAGAAATGTTAGGTTGCTGAATTCAGTGAGGTAAAATAAAGAGAAACGGTCTTTCCAATGTGTTAAATTCGGGAACCAATACAAATTGTGACACAAAAACTACCATATTTAACTTACAAAATGTAATTTATCTGAGAGTGTAAAAACTTTAGCATATGAATGCACCTTAATGGATGTTTAAGGTATTGCATGTGTGTGACATTAAAATAAAGCCTTACAAATAAATAGCATAATTTTGTTACTTCTTAGCAATTAATGGGTTAGTAGGGCTAGGCAATCCCCAGCTTCCTCTCTTTCAAGAAGAGTTATTTTTTTGGCACCAATATGGTTTTATTTGCTGTGAGAAGCTGATTATTTTGGACTTTTTGGAAACAATGCACAAAAACAAGAAAATTGTTATTGTAAGACTGTACTTTGGGATACACACTTCCTCCCCCAGCAATATCTGAAAAAGATGGTTCAGATAATGGATGGATGGAGTGTTTAAACAAAAAACTGCCACTATGTCCACATTTAATGCATGAACTGTGCTGTCTACTAATGGAAAGTAACTCATTCCCACTGAATAGTCAATTAATTAATAAAATCAATTTATCGATTTATCAAATTACTTTTATTCAATGAAAATGAATAAACTGCATCTAAATGTTGAATTTTTTCCTCCATCAACCACTGAATTTTCTGCTGACATATAAACACTTTGTATATATTGACTCACCTCTGTATGACAGAATGGAATATGAAGTGGCATAACTGAAATAAGGTTATAAATGTTTATTCAGGGTCCAGAGAGTCATTAAGTGAACTTATTCCATTTTCAACACAAAATGTTGGGCACTTAATAGTCTTTATCATCATAAAACTAATTAACGGTAAATTAACTTGTGAAACTTATAAACACATACTTCATACAGGTCCCGAGTTTGCGTTCGAGTGCAAGCTTAATTTAAAGGGATGTAGCTTAGAGCTGAATAGTATATAACTCCTGCACGATATGGTGTGCTGGCCTTATCCTGCCTCACCCAGTGCAGCTTCACACACTGTTTCCTGGCTCCTATTGTACTTTTTTCAGCAAGTGAGCCTGTGAAAATCTCCCCTCTATAGGGTACGCGGATACTTGGGAATATTTCACAGAAGCCAGCTGTAGCACAGACTGTGGCATTTGCAGTGTTTTCAGCTTTCTTTTCTGCATAAGCCTCTATAGGGAAGAAAGCAGTGATGAAGCCCTCTTTAGTGCAGAACTTATTACTCATAATAATTTCATGTTTTAATAGAAAATTCAGCTTAGCAGATCCGTAACCACTGACCTCAATTTAACTCAAATTTGGCATACATCAACAGCT
The DNA here is from genome assembly GCA_017165825.1 of Hepsetus odoe. NCBI lineage: Eukaryota > Metazoa > Chordata > Actinopteri > Characiformes > Hepsetidae > Hepsetus > Hepsetus odoe. The sequence goes on from CM029368.1 coordinate 12,553,720, forward strand.
ACATGCAAATAGACTCTTAATAAGATTTTGAACAAAGTACTGGTTTTGACTGGTAAAATTGTTCAGTCTCTCCAGTAAAAAATAAAGTAACTGAGCCACTATATCTCTACTAGACCTAAAAATAGATTTCAGCATCAATATTTTATTCAGAAATCATAACATACACTGTTCTTCATGCTGTTCTCAAGCCTTCAGGGTGCACAGGAGGCCTGAAAGTGCAGGTAACTCGATTTCAAATATCAACTGTCAATAAGATGTGAATCATTGCTTATTGGTGTTTAAAGCCCAAGGTCCTTGTAGGTTTTCTCTTACATCATAAATGATATTTCTCCACACCATGTCTGTTTTTCTACCTGCTCTTTTTTGATCATCACCAATCACAGCCAACTTGCTAAATAATTTGTACAAGGGCATGAAAAAGTACATGCTCCCTTTCTGATTTCCACAGATTTCATTTTTGTACATTTTCCTCAGTTTTTATGCTTCCAAAAAGCAATGGAATGTTTCATTTGCTTAAGGCACTGCTTAAGGCACTTTGTGGCCTGTCACAGTTTGTTCCCATTTCTCAAATTTAAAATACTCAAGCATAATTGTAATCAGACATACATATACTCCCAGCACAATTACTCCAATAGCTAATAGAAAACTTATCAGAGAACTCACAGAAGAAGCTAAAAGAACATTTAAGGAGCTGCAGGGATCTCTCAGCTCAGTTAATGTCACTGTTCATGATGACACAATTAAGGAGACACTGGGCAAGAAGGGAATCCATTGGAGAGTCGAAAACCATCACCACTGCTAAGCAATAGGAACATGAAAGTTTTCTTTATGTTTAACACAAAACTTTTAAATTACTCTCAAAACCTGTGGGATACTCTTCTATGGTTTAACGATTTGGAAATAAAACTTTTTGGAAGACAGGTCCTTTAACATCTGAAGTAAAGATAATAAAGCTTTCCACAATAAGAACATCATGCCCACAGTCACGTTGGTGGTCTGAGAGATTTGTCAAAACAGAGGGAAGGATGACTTTGTTTCTCAACTAGAAAGTACTAAAGGAGAAAACCCGACCATCAATCTCTGAACTGAAACTCAGGATACAGTATGGTTATGTGGCAAGACAGGGACTAAAAGTCTAAAAGCTTGTCCACCTCCAAACACCAAGGTTTTAGAATGTCTACTCAAAGTGAAAGGTCCTGACCTGAACCCTGTTGGCATCCTGTGGCATGACCAGAAAAGTACAAAACCCTCTAATATGACTTAATTAAAACAATTTTGTAAAGAAGAGTGGGCCTAAATATTTCCGCAGTGGTACCAAAGACAGATCTCCTGTTACTGAAAGTGCCTGGTTGCAGTTATTGCTAATAAGGCAACTCAGCAAAGTATGAACTTCAGGGGGCAATCACTTTTTCACATGCATGATAATGGTACTGGTTAAATAAAATGCAATTACTGGAAAACATTATTGAGTTTACACAGACTGTCTTTGGTATTCTATTTAATTTCATTTGGAGAACAGAAACAATTGAATGTTGCAGATAAAAAAGACAAAAAGAGCAACTCACGTCAGCTAAGCTGCTGTTGCAGTGCTTTGAAGTTCAAATGTTTACTTCGGTTCCACATGAGTAAATATTTTATGAAGACAATCATTGCCAAAAGAGATTTAAAGGAAATAAATGTTCTTCATTTACTGTCATTAATTAATGTGAAATCAATATACACATTTTGCATCTAGTAAGTTGAAATCGCCTTTCCCCCAATGCAGTCCATGTAAAAATAAAGAATTCCTTTATGTCACTGTACCTACTGGTCCAGAATTTATTTGAACTCATATTCAGCAGCAAAGACTTATTGACAACTCCACTGTCATTTAGTGTTATTGTAACAGTCACATGCATATCCAGAGGCTTAATAGTTTAAATACAACAGGCTTTTGGCTTTTGACATAGTGAGTGTGATAAAAGAACAATAACATCTTTGCATGATCCCGGCTTCACAGTATTTACATTACCGTGCCATAAACGTCAACCGCTGCCATGACTGCATTTACATAACACACCATTTACATTGACACAGACTGAGCGCATCAATATTAACATCATTCCTGGAGCAATTTCTGGAGATTCTGGTTGTAACACAGATCTTAACTTAAACAATTGCCTGGTTGCTCTTTGCAACTCATTTTAGGAGGTCAGACTCTATTAAACAAAATAATAATAATTTCATATACAGTTCTATGCAAAAGTCTAACACTCTTATACAAATTGGTTACATCTGTATAACTTGGCATAGGGTTTGATTTTATGCATTTTTTAAATCGGTCTAAAACTGTCTAAAAGCCTGAAGTTTTTGCACAGTTCTGTATATCATGATGTAGGTGTATTAATGTGGCATATAATAACATGATATTTGATGCTTTATAATTAGTGGTTTTAAAATCAATGCATATATCAACTATACCATATCATTATCCTAAGCAGTGTTGCAGTGGGTGCTTGAGCCTGTCACAGCGCGTGAAAGGCAGAGAAACACCCTGAATGAGTCCGTTGCAGGGAAGAAATAAAGACAAACACTCTCACACACACAGTCACACATTGGGGGGCATTTAAGCATCTCCAGTCCTCCTGCCATACATGTCTTTTGACTGAGGGAGGAAACTGAAGCACTCGGATTGTCATTTTCCAGAAACAAAACCCTGATGATTGGTTCCCAAGTTTTGCAACCACCTGAAACAGACACTGTGGTTTGGGAAGGATTCATATTTCAGTCCATTTTAGTGCTTACAGTATAAACCATTGTACTAAAATGAAGAGATATCTTATTTCTATTGTTCAGAAATATGTAAAATGTCTATTTCAGTCACTTTTTATAGAGAGCAAGGTTGCGTTGGTTTGGACATATCCAGAGGAGAGACAAGGATTATATTGGGAGGAGGATGTTGAAGATGGAGCTGTCAGGTAAAAAGGAAAAGAGGAAGACCAAAGAGGAGGTTTATGGATGTGGTGAGAGAGGACAAGCAGGTGATCTGTTTGAAGGAAGATCACATTTCTCTTGCTGAATGGAGCCTCCACGCTTTATGCTTATTTGCCACAATGTGACATAAGGTGATGTAATAATGCAGTTGGCATTCTTTTTTTTTCTTTTGTTCCTTTTTAAACACAGCTTAATGTGAGTGGGACAATTGCCTTGAACCTAACAGGTCATAAGTGCATAAATATCTACCAAGGAAGAGGGCAGATGCAGATACAGTGTGAAGTAAAAGCCCATGCCATGACACACAAAACTCTTCAAAACTCTGAAACTGCTGAAAGCAGATTATTTTCAAAACTATCTGTTAGAATTTTACACATAAACCACTGAAGTCTCTTTTGGCACCATTTAGAAACTATGTATAATTCTGAATTAAGCTTCTGGAAGGAAAAAAGTCCCCAGACCCAAGATGGAGTAGCAGTAAGTGATTTTTCTTCACTTTATGTCCCACACCACATTAACAACAGGCTTATCAGCTGTCCATACTAAAAATACAGCCAAAAATCCAATAAAAACTGTCTACATCTACAGCCATGGGAATTCTAAAGGCACAATCTAAAAAAAAAAAAAAGATCTGTGATCAAAATAAATAAGAAGAGGGTTTTTCATTTAAAGTGAAGTAGTTGCATGTGTTCCACTCCAAACTTAATTCCAGATTCAGTAATGCCTTCATGCCTGCAGCAGTGTGGGGATATGCCATATGGGACAAAAAGAAATGGCAGGTAAAGGATGTTTAAAGAGATGAATAGGACGTATCTCAAGAGAATTTTGTGTTTTCTGCTTATCGCTTTTCTACTTCTCACTTCTTTCCACTCTTGCTCTCTCTTAGCCTTTAAAACACATTGGCAGTCATGACTAAGAGATAATTTCGTTCTTTACTTGAAAAAAAAATCTACTTTTTTGGAGAGGAAAGGGACCCTGGATTGGTTAGAGAGACAAATGAGAGACTTTACCATAAGTAAGAAAAGATGATACATGCCCTCCTGGGGACATCCAATCACATCTGAAGAGGCATTCGTATTGAAGTTGAAAAAAAAAAAATCTACTTTTCTTTCTTTTTTTCTTTGCAGGAACATATTTTTATGTTTTCACGTTTATCTCATTTTTGGCTCATAAGAGCCCAGGTTTGAAGCATTATGTTCCAGTTTCCACCATTCATCAGACGGAGAATGTTTAGATGTGTAAGAGTGATTTTTTGGGTTGTTTTGGTACACTCCATTTCTCTTCTCCAGCAGACCTATTTGTGGGTAATGTTTTAAAATGTTGTCTTTTATTTCCACATTTAAGACCAGTGGAGTATGAAACCCAGGGGGGATTTTAGAGCCTTATTAACAGCTGGTCACTGCACTAAGCTAGAGTCTCACAGCTAGTGTTTGCTATGTCACTAACACATGCTTACATACAGCAATATATATATAACTATTAAAAGGATTTTGTGATATCATTGACTATTGTTTTTGGTTTTTCTTTATCTTTTTCACAGTCTGTTGGTCATTTGTATTTGTTTTCCTGGATTGACTGGTTCAGTGTCTGTTGCAGTACACCAGTGGTTTCCAGAAAATTTCCAAATAGTTGCACTGGCAATGGTCAATGCTGGTAGGATACTTGCTGATGGACCAAGTGATCACAGGTTCAAATCCCACCTCCAGCACTACTACCATTCCTGAGCAAAACCCTTAACCCTGACTTGCTCCATGGGGACCGTCCTGTGAGTGTTTGTTAAATGATGTAAATGTAAATGAAATGCTTCTAATGAACTCCCCTTCCTCTCAGCTTCTAATTGCATGCCTTTCCCCATAGACAGCCCCCTGGTCTTAATGTTGGTTTTCCATTTTTTAACAACACTGGGAGTCTACATCAAGCTCAATTTATAGTTTAAACTACCAATCTAACAACACCCATGCAACAACAAACACTTGTCAGGCTCTCTCTCATATTCCAAAACTTTTGCTCACTTGAAAAACTGGACAGTCAAAGACAAAATGTGCTATATTCTATACATTTATCATACCTAGATGGAAATACCAGAAATTTAAAGCTGAAAATCTCTCACATTCATCGTTTGATCTCACACTCAATTGTCTTCAGCGCATAGCAAATGCAAAGAACATTGGCTTGCTGTTCTAAAATTTAGGAATGGACTGCATCTTCAAAGGTTTTTCAAACTCTAACTCTAATATTAAAAAGAAAAAAAAGTTATTTGACTTTTCAGTTAAACGAAATAGATGGTCTTATATGATTTATATGATTTATAAGGCCAGTGGTCTTTTTATTAGTCCTGATATTGTACATTCTACCCACTTTCTCTGGTTTATCACAAAATCTTTTTGTTTATCCTGGAATGTATGAAACTGGCCCCCTTGCATCACCAACCTACAGCCCCCCAGTGCCCTAACCTCCACCCACACCAACACTCATCCCCCAATACACATTGTTCATTTTTCATCTTGTGTGTTAATGACAACCTTGCTTTTTCCATCACATCCACGCTCCCTCTCAGCTTGCCACATCCATCACCTCTTTGAGCTTCCAAAATGTGTAAAACATGTACACATGTGCATAACATTGATAAAAACATGGGCTAAAAACGAAAATGGTCTGCTGATACATGGTCAACAATATACATGTAAAGTACATTAAAAGAGAAGCAATATTTCTGAAGAAAGTTATGCCGAGTTCTCTAAAAGTGCACCGTGCTTTCTCTCATACCCTGGCCAACTCAGCATCCCATCATGCACGAGGCTAGGCAAACATGGAGCCATCCAAAAATCCATACAAACAAACGGTGCTCAAGCAAACAAGCAAACAAAGACACAAACACATGGTTGCATGCACTCATTCCCAGAGTGGATAAAGAAGACTATGCAAACCCTGCTTTAAACCATGCTCATTGTCAAAAATACACTGCCTTACAGGCCTAAGGGCATTACACGTGCAACAGTGAGGTAGCAGCAAGTAACTCTGCACAGATTATCAATGAATTTTCTCCTGCCATACATTAAAACTTCACATTTAACTGAATACACTGAAATCGGCTGCAGCTACCTGCTCCAGACTTTTAAGAAACAAACCCAAAGTTTAAAATGCCTCTTAAAGCTTTGGTTTGTTGTTGCTTATTTATTAACCTAACCTGGCTGCCTAAAATGAAAAGTCCATTAAACATCTAACAGTAAGCTAGCAGGGCAACCAGGAGAAAGTCTCTTACATGTTAAATTAGACAAAAATGAGATACGAGATAAAAAAGTATTATAATTCTCAGTAAACTGAGAAAAGTTCAGTTTTGAGAAACTGCTGAAACCACATTGAGATTCCTTTCTTCATTTCAGCTGCAGATAAACAAGAGTGTAATATCTCTCTTTTTCAGATATTTTCTATGGCAAAAGCCCAAATTATAATTCAGTCAACATATCTTTTCTTAAAAAAAAAAAAAAATCATTTTTAACAGTATCAACACAGACACCAATGTTTAGCTTTGTTGTCTTATTAATAATAAAGGTCATGCTGGTGACATGATTGGTGATTTTTTGATTTTGTTATCTCTAATCAACATCTGTTTTACTGCCTTAAAGGGCCCCGTAATCTGCAAAGTAGAATTTTCTAGAAGACCTGTTTAAGTTTTAAATCCTATTATTCAGTCCTCAGTCAGTGCTGGTAATATAAGCTGCCAAAAAGAGCCTGTTTAAAATGCCCTTTTTGCAACACTTTTAAATATAACTGCTTATTTAGCTTACAGCATTCAGGCTCCACTCAATAACTAGTTATGAGGAGGTGCAACACAAGGCAGTCATTCATAAAAGAGACCGATTACATATATCGGCTTTAAAGGCACGGTAACAAAAGCACAGAGAGGTTGAAAATGGTCATGTATAATCATTTATATCATAATCATAATCATAATCATAATCAATCAAACCTAAAGGCAAAAGAACAAGATAAATGTCACATAAGGACTCTTTAAAAAATCTAAAAAATTAAGCACTTAGTTCCATCGTGAATACTGAGAGGTTAGTATAAAGCATTGCGGTCACAGTTAACGGAACAGAAAACAAACACAGCAGACAACAAGTCAAAAAGTCTTCCCTTGTTTGCTGATGGTTTTAAAATGGAGGGTATAAAGTGTTTTAAGTAGCTTTTATGTCTTTTTGCATGAATCAATGATTCTACAGGATAAGACATTTGATCAGATTATATATACATACTAAACAAGTCCATTTATCTTAAGAATATCAAGAATGTGACACATATAAATGTCTGAAATGACAGGGTTGTAGGCAAATTAGCTGCATCCTTGTTGCAGTAAAGATCCAGTAAAGCACCACTGAACTGGACTTGTGGCCATAAAAAGGCAACGATGGATCACTAGGCAGTAAAGAAGTTCCCACTTAACTTTTGCTGCTTGCATGCTATTACACTAACAGAGCACAATAAAGCTTCTTTTTATCCATGACTGAAGACGATATGCCTTTGAGGACTTGTCGCACAGTTTGGCATTTGATTAAAGTCTGTGGATTTGGAGTGCAGTGAAGCATCAGCCATACAATAAAATAACATAAGTGCTTTTGCGAAAGCAAATGCGTCATTGGTGCTCATTCATTATGGAAACAATAGAGGGGATATGATGCTTGCTCTTCTGTCTAAATGTCCTTGTCTCCACTTGACTTGCTGGTAGCACAGCTAAAGCAGAGAGTTCACTGTAAGGTCATTGTGATGGAGAACTAAATCCAACAATGTTTCAGGAACAGTTCACGCACTGCTATTAAAAGTCTAGTCTAGTGACACACTCTGAACCCTGCAGGAACTGCTAACCTTGTGTGAACATTTGCCACATAATCTACACAGCAGCAAAAAAGGAAAGAATAAAAAATTGTCTCCATTTCAATTTTTTTGTTGAGAATTTAGTAGCTCACACTTTACTTAGGGAGATCCTTTATGAGTAAACGACCTTAGCCATCACAGTCCTATTAGCTCTGGCACTTATCACCAGATCAAGTGGGCCATTTTACCACAGCTACTCTGCACACCTTTCAGAGCTAGTTTATAGCATTGTAAGCGTAAAGCAAAGGAGACACTGTTTGCATCTACTTTTGGGTAATGCTGGTTCAAAATTCACTGCATAAAATGTAAATGAAATTACAATTTGTTTGGTGTAACAACACGTTTACAGTGCTGATATTTAATTTTCAGTTCTACAGTGAATATTTAATTATAATGTTTCTACTTTAAAAAGTGAAGGTGACAACCCTTGTCAATGCGAGGTCACAGCACAGCATGCTTGAACCACAACGAAATTTGACCTCTGCTTTTAACCCTTGCACACAAACACCGTGCCCGGGGAGCAGTGACGGGGACGGTACCTTGCTCAGGGGTACCTCAGGGCAACCTACTTGTGAGGGAATTGAACCCATAATCTTCTGATGCAGGGCAACTCCCTAACCACTAGGCCACCGCTGCCCCTATTATTATTATATTATATTATATTATATTATATCATAATTCTACAGGGTGTTTATCATAACCTACACAAACTGGCTTAGAAGAATAAGCAGTGGCATGTTCTTTTATAACAGTGTACTGTTAACAATGCAAAAATAGACTGAGTGCATCCCAAAAGCGGAGTTCTGATAACTGAAAGAGTTTTCCTCAAAAGACGTTGAAAGAGTTCCTCGATGAAAAGCAAGGAGAGAATCATTTATATAGCTTTACATGTTAATACACCTTAAAATATTCATTTACTTGATATTTTGTTACTGTACTGAAATGGTTTATACATTTTTTGCAGCATATTCAGTGTCTTGTTTGCATCTGAAATGGTGTAATAAGGTTCTGCAAACCTGCAAACTCTGAACTGTAGAGTGCGAACACTTCCAGTCTTCAGTTAACATACACACAAGCTGCCGGTTTGGAAATGGCAAGGGAGACTGGTCATGCAAGCAACATCAGCAAGTTACGATGCTCAAACAAAGCAATGACAAAATGAACTGAAATCATGAACCACAACAACAACACAACAACACAGAAATAAAAAAAAAAAAGAGAAAAAAAGC